>JAOYRR010000313.1:600000-899899 GCA_038994665.1 Podotricha telesiphe | reverse complement strand
TTATATTTATCTACTTCTGTTACAATGCAGAAAGTTTATTGCCTATTTGTCAATATCAAAATAGACACAGTTCACAGTTTCACTGTCATAATTTAATCATATTACAGCGTGTTAGGGATGGAGGTGGAATCGATAAGTTACCGATACACTTATCGGAAAATTATAAATTCATTGCTGTCATAATTCTGTCTTAATTTCATTTAAAATCATTTGTTCAAATAATAAGAATTGACCATCTTATATAAAAAAATGATTAACTAAACGTTTTAACAATAGCTAATTAACTAAAAACTAAAGATTTCTAAACTATATCATATTCATTTAAAAAATGTAGGTAAATGAATCAAATATAGCTTCTGAGAATAATGGAACAATAAAAAAAATATATACAATATGAAAAAATACTTAGGAGTCTATCATAGCGCTGTGGGGCAATCTGACTCTAATATCAATTAATTATATTGGAGAAATGATTATATTAATTATTTTCATCTGGTCTAACACATCGCAGCGTTGAGTTCCGCCACTCAATGCGTATTGTCTTCACACTGTGTCACTAGTTTCTACTTAGATTACAAGAAATACAAAATACCCATTAATTTTCTTTTAAAATCAATAGCACGAATACTAAACTGCTATTTTATTACTGTAGGCGTTTGTACAACTTTTTTTGTATTGGCATTATAGGTACTGATGATTTTAAAAATATATTGCTGTCTATCAAAATCACTGTAATATATTAGAATGTAAACTCCTTAGTATACCGTGGATTCCAGGCATTCCGGGATTGTACCGGATGTAGAATACTTTTAGTACTTTGGTTGCTAACGGTTTCATATTTCGACACTTGTTCCTCAAACTGCTTTTGCTGAGCTACCTTTTCTATATACTAGTATGATAGTGTGGCTAGTTTTACAATTATTCTGTGCAACATTATGATAATATTTCTAAGAACAATCTTAGAATAGCAGATATTTGTAAAAAATTCTCTATACAAATGCTTACAACGAAAATAAATTGTAACAAGTATATAAGAATTTTGACACAGCTGGATAGAAGTTTGGCTTTAAGTGATCAGAGTGCTTCGACGGTTTCATAGAGCACAGTTTCGATTCCCATTCACGTTTATATATGCTTTCTAAAAACGTTTTTTTTACTTGTTAGAAGCTCGATAAAGGTTTGTCAAGAGGCGCGGGTTCAAATCCCGCTGCATTCAAATTTTTATACGTTTTCTAAATATGAGTTAAATAAGTATTTCTAAAACCAACTGAATAAAATTATAGATTTATAAAACTTTGCTTATTGTAAACATTAGAATCATAATCCTATTAAAAAATATATATTATGGTATTTACTTCGAAAACGTGATGATGTCATGTAGAAGATGATTTTAACATTACAAAAATAGTTCCTACAATGTCATTAAAAGGCAAGGTTGTGACCTACAAACTTACTTAAAATATATAGTTAAATCTATATATTTGATCAAAGTTTTAACTATGAGGAAACAGAGATCTTGAATATTTTAGCTAAAATAAATAATAATAAATAAACAGCTGAATATTTTAAGTGAATGCTTTAGATGGATTAACAAGAACGTTAAAAAATTACCTTAAAATAAGGAAACATAATTATTTCTTAAAATTAAAAATTAACCAATTTCTTCACGTTTTTCTTTATCTAAATTAAATAAAAACACAATCTAATATTAAGTGTCTCTAAGTAAATTAATAAAACTTGTAATTAATTTAATAAGTCTTTTAAATCCGCTATCTAGTGCAATGTCGCTTTATCAGCTTCAAACGTTTTTTTTCCATTTAGCAAGAAACTAAAAGAAAACCTAGTGCCAAGACACTCAGTTCTCCGATTTCCACCCGAATATGAGTGGAGGAGTAGAGAAATCAAAATAATTGAAATATGTGGGCATTCCATGAATATACAAGAAACCGTAAATATTTTTAAATAAAATTAATAATTATATAGTAAATCTAAGTCAAATAGTAGAGCTTAAGCAATCAGCTCATGTGATAGTAAATACATTTTAGTGCTGCCAGTAGATTTTATAAGCACTCAATGGGTTGAAAAAAGTACTTGTTTATTACCTACATATGTTCCCTTAGTGTTTGGAATTTTCGGTCTCGTGGGGAAAACAATGTTTTTGATGTGCTCCACAAGTAGATGAGTCCTAACTGGGTAAGTATACCTCTACATTAGCAAATTGAGCATACATTTGTTCCTCTCATTGTAACTTCAATGGAAATAATAGAAAAGTTACTACTTTAATTTCCACCTTGTGTTGTATTTGTTATGCGATCATCACGCGAAACTTTTTTGATACACATGTCATTATCAGAGCTTTTTACCGGTACCAAATTTGAAGAAATCGAACCGGTATTTAAAGAATTATAGGTATTACGCAAACCATTACCAAGGATCACTAGAAAAACAACAACGGATGGCTTAGCGTGGTCAGAGCGCTAAGACAGCTTCCAAGAGGTGTGGGTTTGAATCCCGTTGTGTTCAAATTTATACACGTTTTCTTAAAAGTTTTTTAATAATAACATTTTATTGTAATTATTTTTTGTTTTTTTGTCATTTTGGTAGTAAAGCTTCATATTTCTCTTCCTTAAAGGTCTACTAAACACATTTACTCGTGCACAAGCTCGTGGGACAATGGGATACTATATGATTGTACGCATCTTTACTTGAATCATAAATGGGGGATAAGTGCTGCTACGAGTCTTTACCCCATCTGCCTGCCTATTTTGCTACATTTCAGGTAAAACATAGGATTTTTGCTTTTTTTAATACGAATTATAAGATTTTCAATATATTAAGTTTAGTATAGATTGCAGATAAATTTTTGTAAATCAATAATCTATCAAAAATACTTAGCCATTTTTTCTACTATAAGTTGAACGAAACGATTTGAAATGTTTTCTTCTTAATAATATGAATGAGTCAATAGTACTTATTACAAGATATTTTTTACTCGTCTTAAATGAATGCTATGGCAACGCGTAATTTACCCAACGGGGTATAAATATTGTCCCTTAGCAATTCACATACTTTCAACATACAGGCACACAACACATGCTCTTGATGACACAAATATCGTTGGTGACTGATCTTAATTCGCTTCATTATAGAGGCCTCGTGATAGCCACGACAATCGTTAAGTCTACTAAGGTACTTGTTGCCTTCCGAGCCGGTGGTAGCTGCCGCTAGTTGTAGCTAGTACTGAAAATACTGACATTTTATGTTAATTGACGATTCGAAAGTGTTTGTAAAAGCCTGTTTGAATGAAGAATATTTTGATTTAGATAACATATTTGTTAATATTATGATATTAACTTTCACTTGATTAAAAATTGTCAGTCTTAAATCCTTTATATTTCATAAGTTATACAATCTGTATAATCAAGCGAATTTAAATTATAAATGTGAATGCAAGGTAGCTAAGCAATGAGTTGCGCAAACTTTACTCGGAATAATTATTTTATTTACCCAAATATCCTAGTCGAAGCGGCGGCCACGGTCAACATGGCCAGGTTTGTCTCGAGTTGCCAAACATCGAATTGGCCAACACGAACTTGAACTTTCATGAATATGCGTTCTCTCGTAATTTATTATAATTCTACTCGCAACGTGTTTTATTAAGTAAATTAGAGAAATCATAAATGTTAACACTAATTTGGTGTAATGTATATGGTAACAAAAAATTTTTGAACAATTTCTGGCAAAATTGCTGGCTAAGATGGCGCAGTGGGACTATAACCGCATACGGTAGTGTGTTCGTTTCCCACTACATTAAATTATCATAATTTAATACTTATCATTTCTCGCGCGGCGTTGAGAACCTCAATCGACTCAACGCACGCCTCTCGAAATCATGTAGAACACGGAGAACGGGATGTCTTGACACTAAGTTTTCTCTGGCTACATTACCTCATAGAAACCAGCGTGAGGCCACAAAATAATATTAAAATCGTGCTAAAATAATGAATTTGTGTATTTATTTTTGTCATCGGAAATAAAACAATCAACTTTTGACCCATTCTATTTACTTTAAACAATATTACTGCGTATTATTACATTTACTTTCTTGACATTACATAAAAAACATGAAACATGTTAGACAATTTTGTAAATGTAAAATGATGAATTTTAATTGAAGAATGTGTATTTTGTCCTAAAATCATACAAGGTCGTCATAAAAGCCGCGCCTATCATCCATCCCTCTTAACACAAAGCATAAATTATCATTATATATCTATGTTTTAAATTCTTAACATATAAGTCTACTACTTGTACAACCTTCACACAAATAGGAGCTAAATTCTAGCACTACATAAGTACACATGCTGCGGCCAAATCAAGAATTTGCTGATCGACTCAAAGCACAAGCTTAAAGCGATAGATACTTAATAATTAAATGCGTTTTCACATAAATTACAAAATCTTACTTGTTCAGCAGTACTATTTTAAAATTAAAATAATCCATATCGTAATAAAACATTTTTAGCGTACTAAATCGATTTACACCACAGTAGTATGCATATGCTGCTTTGAATTGCTCAATAAAAAAAGATATCTTAAAAATTTAAGCCACTCTAGGTGTTTAATTTGTTAAGTCGTATCCAGACATCCCCTTGCGCAGCGCACGCTAGCGACGTAGGCTTGACCCTCACCGGCACCTCCATGCGGTCATCTAAAGACAGCTCGTAGTTGTGCAATAACTTAACTAAGGCTAGTTTTGATTGTATGTACCCTTGACGGAGACCTAAAATATGAGCCAAGAATTTGTTGTAATATACTTATACAAAATAAAATGTAATAACACAATAGTGACATTCATAATTTAAAAGCCATCGCGGCGCTAATGTACTGAATTGCTATCGTAGACGCGATAAGCGCGATGGTTATGGGTTCGATCCCTACTCTGGAGAAAGATTATATTTAAATAATTTTTATGTTCCTGCTCTTGTATAACTTCAGGTCTCAAATTCAGGCAAAAAGCGGAGAACGGAGTGTCTTTACACCAGCTTTCTCTGACTACCCTGCTATGCAATAAAAAGTGAAAATAAAAAAAAATATTAAAATTTTACAATTAAAAGAAAAAAATCATTTCACACATGAAGCTCGTGTTCGTAACGTATATAGATTAATTCACATGCGCCACATCGTATATTAAACATGGAGTCAAAATATTTATTATACTTTTCTTCAAAACTTATTTAAATTTGATTACCTAAGCACTTCCTAGGACCCTCTCCAAATGGCATCCAAATGCATGGATGCATATTTTTCTTCTTTTCCGGTGTAAATCTCTCGGGGTCAAACTTTTGCGGATCTCTAAAAACATCTGGATCCATTTGTATTGAATGAATTGGTATAAAAACTAAAGTACCCTCTTCAATAACTACTTCAGTGTTCGGAATTTTGAAGTCCTTTGTGCACCTTCTAAATAAAGTTCGCATTGGAGGATACTTTCTCATCGTTTCTAAAGAAAAAGAAACTTTTATATAGTGTATTTATGACGAAGATTTTTTTATTGTAGATATTTATTAATAATCATACATTCAATTTAAAAAAAAGTTAGTTTTCTATATATATTTAAAGTGTTATACACATTTCTAAAAAGCGTATTATAAATTCACATAACCAAAATTGTAATATAATAATGGTATTTAGATTAAGTATTTTCAATATTAAGTGCGTCACTTTCGCTTTTAAATATTATAACCATTTTGTGTAAATTAATTATTTTTTCGTCATTTAAATATTCTTTGTAAAATGATTACCGAATAAGAAGTCCTAAAAATAAAAATAATATATATATTTATAAGACTTCGCTTCACGACTAAACTATTACGTTTCGATTCTCACTAAAAACGGAAACTTAGCTTAAATTTCTAGTTGTAACTTTTTTAATTATGAACAAATTAAAACAAAAAAAACTGTAGATGTTGAGGGAAGTTTATCACAATACAATAGTCAAAACTGCATTTAAATCGGTTAAGCCGTTTCTAGATTAGCACAAACGCTCAGACAAATAGAAATAGAAAAGTCAAATATTATTGTTTTGTCTCTATTATATTACATTGATGAAAACCCCCAATAATATTTTTTAAATACAGATAGCGATCAGTTATATTTTTATTATATATATATATAGAATAGATAATAAGATATTTTAATATATTAGTTTCGGTTGTTTAGTCAACAATAAACGGCAAAAGTCCATTATTAATTTCTCACCATCAAGGACCATATTCATGTAAACCATTTCGTTCTGAGCTTCAAACGTGCAATCTCCGCCGTATTTGGAAAGTACTGTGGCAATTTCTTCCCTAGCTTTTGCCTGGATTTCGGGATGGCGCGCAAGCTCGTACGCGGCGAACTGCCCTGTCGTCGCAGAGGTTTCATATCCCGCAAACATATAGAGCATCGTGTTTGAAGCTATGTCCGTCATAGAGAACGAGCTCTCGATTTGAGAATCTGATAGTATTAGAATAAATATATGATATATGCCTTAGAAAATATTCTAAAACAACTTTTTTATTCCTTTAATATAATATGGAAAAGAATTAGTTAAAATAGCAGAGCTTATGCAAACTTTTTATGTGTGTAATGTTATCTGTAATGCTTTATGATGATTCATTAAAAATATTGAATGAGGTAAAAACCATATAAAATGCAAATTTCTTTACCTTTGTCGTCTAATGTGCAGTCGTCCCTTAACTCGATAAGCGTCTGAAGAAAGTCGTTACGTTTGTAACAATACTTGCTTCTATATTCAACAGTTTCTTTTACCAAATTGTAGAAGAAGTTGATTATATCGCTACTAATACGTTTTATTTTGAGCTTCTTGAATATGTCTGGCATAAAGAACGCAAAAGCTCTTATGATTGTCCTAAAAATTACATTATTTGATTATAATTTGAAGTATTTCCATATTTTTTATTATTATTATAATTCGAGAGTATTCACCGTACAATGTTTGTAAACATAAAAAATTTAAAAATGTTGAGATTCGAACTATACGCATAAAAACACTTTAGAGCAGAAGGTTTAACAAATATCCTAGTTTTTATCTACAGTAGGTCCCTACTATTGATAGCTAACGTAAATGAGTAACTTCTTTCTGTTTCTAGTCGTACCAAGAAAATTAATAAGAAGCGCAAAGTACTCGTACTAGCACATCGGTCTCCTTATAATTTTTATTATTTAAGTATATAGAACACAAGCAAACATTCAACACGTGAGATTAATTACTTGATCCGATAAGTAGATGTTTAAGAATTTGAACGCCTAACTTTAATAATATACAGCCGAAACATTTATAATAAAAAATATATAATTTATATTGATTACTATTAAAAATAAATTTATTTGTCCTGATTGTTAATAGTATTTTTTGCTAAATAAATTTACTATTTACAATACTGAATACCAAAGCGATAGATAAGAAAGAATCTAATTTTTATCTGTATTATTTTTTTATTATTGTTATTACAAAAACCATGCATATGGTAAGACACTGACTGAGCTACAATGGCGCCAATGTCTTACAATAACAATATTTAATAGCGCTGTTATAGCAGTCACATTGATAAAAATTTCCAACTGTATTAAAAAATTCAAAAGTACTTGATACTGATTTGACCTCGTCATTTGTTATGCTTTACTCCAGGCCTTAAGACACAATCTTACAACTTTGATTCAATAATTTGTTTATATATTTTAGTTTTCGCGTATAACAATTTAGCTTAAGGGCATAATTAATTAATGCTACGATATATTAAAGGATAATTGTGTTCCTAGGCAAAAAGACTAATAACCACCTAACCCATTCGAGCAATGTTACTAAGTCTAGTAAATTTTTTTCAACTTTACGCTTTATCCCTGCCGGGGTAGTTAGGGAAAACGAAGCGCCGATCGGTATCTTCCCTGCATAGTTCTTTCGCCTCGT
The DNA here is from genome assembly GCA_038994665.1 of Podotricha telesiphe. Taxonomy (NCBI): domain Eukaryota; kingdom Metazoa; phylum Arthropoda; class Insecta; order Lepidoptera; family Nymphalidae; genus Podotricha; species Podotricha telesiphe. The sequence continues at coordinate 891,924 of JAOYRR010000313.1, read as the reverse complement.
CTACTGTCACCAACCTATTCATACATGCTCTGGGGTTCCTCAAGTCTAGTTATAATCCCAAATGATATTTAATTTAATGATTAAATATAAATTGCAGACATAACCTAATTTTTTTTTTTATTAGTTTGCTAAAAAATGGTCACGAGCCAAATTGAGCCCGTGAATGTCGTTTAATATAATAAAAAAACTACTAAAACAGCAATTAATTTATAAAACTTAATATGTGCAAAAATACTTTCACTTGTGAGGTAGTTATTTAAAAAAGCTTAAAATATATTTTCCAAATGAAAAGGAATCAAACTTAACTATACGTCAACATCGAAATATTTATTTTTAATTTTTGTGAACCGGCCTGGTTTCGAAATTATAAGGTTTTTCAATATGAAATATGTTATTAATTAGCTTATTTCAATAGTTTTAATGTTTACCTAATGTATTAGATACTTTAAGACGTTATATTTAAGTTGAAACAAAATATGTTTTAATTTGTTCTGAAATAGAACAATTATTTCAAATCAATTTAGCCATTTCTACGAATAATCCCTTTGGCTGAAACTGATAAATATGAGGTAATATTAAAAGGTTTCAAAGTTTAATGAACTAGAAAAATCTGAGAGTGGTTATAATATTTAAAATATTGACATTCCTCCGATACTCAATACGCAATGTAACGATTTCCGGTGGAAAGTTGAGAACAAAGTGTTTTAAATTTAGGTTTTTTCTGACTACCTGCTAATTCAGGAAAAAGCGTGAAAGCGTGTGTAAGCTTTTTAATTTGATAACTAAAACATATATGAATATATATAAATATATCTAGCCATAAAGGGAAAATCAAAAATAAACAAACCAGTATGTTGATGATGGGTTAAAATACTCGTGTCCACGCAAATAAAATTCTGATTGCGAATTTTTGAATCCATTGCATTCAACACCGAAGCCGACACTGCCTATAATTTCCATTGTATATTTTTCATAAAACTCCGTAAAGTTTATCACTTCACTAGTTGAGTGGATATTGTCAGCGTAAATTAAGGCTTCTTTAGCAATTTTTTCCACCAAAGGATACATGCCCTTTAACTTTGCTGCCGTAAATGTCGGTGACATTTTATTCCTCAAAGTTTTCCAGGTATTGCCGTGTATATTAAACAGATGACCTGCAAGTGGATCTCCAACTCCTCCAGAGAATATTCCATGAGATTGAAAATGTTCATAATCTTTTATCAAAACATGCTTAGCCAAATCTGGATCGTTTATGCTCAGCACTGGTTGATTGAAACAGTACATTCCGACATACGGTAAATGCTTATACTTGAAATAACTGTCGCAATAAGGCTGGAAAAACTGCTCCTTCCGTTTGATAACATTTTCTATATTCCCATATGGGAATACAGGCGCAGGAGCAAAAACTCCTTTCTTCGCCCAATATGTAAACTTGTGTTTAAACCAAATATAAATCAAAATTACGCTGACAACAGCCAAAATCAGCGTCTCCTTCGAAAAAAACTTGAAATGTAAAATTGACATTTTTATTTTCTATATTAAACTTTGGACACAAATATTGATCAAAATAAATGAATATTATGAAACACAATTCATATTTATCATATCTATTATTAAAATATATATATATATATATATATATATATTTTCGCAAAGATATTTTGTGTTAACTGTTGTAGCACGGACACGCACGGACTGAGGTGCGAGCTCTCTGAACAAGTGATAGCTTGACTCGTCTTATAAGTTATATTATAAAAGCTAAGGTCGTTCAATTGTATTAAAATTCAATATGCTTTATAATAATAATTTAATCTTTTTTGCAAATCTTCAGTAGGTAATTGTTTTTCACACATATTATTCTTTAATTAAGCCCTAAATAATAAAATTAACATTGACAATCATTTCTGGAAATAGTAGTATGCTCTTTTTAGTTTATTCTTACACTGCTGATAGATGGTTCGTACGTTTTAAGAATACTACTACTACTACTACGACTTGGTCTAACCTGGTTTATAACTGTGCCAACACATGTATGCGTTATAATACACATCTTGTATAGGATAATAAAATTGTTTTTACTATTTTCCGTGCAATATCTTTATGTTTTCGACCCTTTTTAACTTTCCTTGGTCCGATCCAAGGCTGCAACTTCCTTGGAAATATTTTGCAACTAACATTGGTCAAAACGGCCCGGCCTTTCTCGAGTTTAATGAGACTAACAAACGTCATTTCATTTATAAATATATATATAGATAGATAGAATCTATTCCAAATTTGTATATTGTTTTAGTCAAAAAAATAATTAATATTTGTTGTACACTGATATAATATATACAACTCTAAACTGTCGTTTTGTTAAAGTAAACAATACTTAAGTAAATTTATTTTCACACGTTTGATTTATTGTGTTAATATATTTTATTCATTGTTGTTTTACAAGCTTCCTGCGAAAAATTTTATGTGCGAAATAGTAACAATAAAATTGCATGTTCTAAAAATACATAGCTTTAACTGTATTGGACCATTTTATATTAAATACTTATTAAATTCATTATTGCGTCAATATCAACTAAAATATAGCTTTTGAATATTATATATAAACTTGTGAATATTTAAATGTAGCGGGATCAAATTGACACATATTTTCAAGTGTATAAATGACACTTTCAAAATGTTAAAATATTTAATATATAATTTCATAGCATTATTTCTTGCCAAACGCAATCGTTTCGTATAAATAATCTTTGGGTTACTGAAATTTGTATCTATTATATAAAAAATCTCACTACAAAGATGCTAATAACAAAAATAAGTTGTAATAAACATATAAGAATTTCGACGTAGGCAGATGTATAATGTATGGTTTAGTGGCTTGAACGGTTTCCAAGAGGCACGGGTTCAAATGCCTTTACGTGAATTTTTTTTGATATTCTCAAAACCTATCGTAAGTAACTCTTCCATAAATATTCATATTTTTACGATTTTTTTATTTTTTAGTAACCAATTTTATTAAGCGTCCAAAGAAACAAGCAACAAAATCACTATTTTACTATAAACTAATTTAGTTGGGACATATCTACCAACGATATTATTTACTTCAAAATGAAATAAAATTGCTCAATTGCGTCTGTAATATAATTTCATGAAAATTGTTGGGCCCAAACAACTTTACTAAGCTCAGCGTTAATAGCCTCATAATCGGCATCATAAAAACGATGCACAATGCTCTTAAGTTTTTATGGATAGCACAAATATCTACACTTACCAGAAGGACAGGATGGTGACGATCTCCTGGTCTTATCAAAGGAGCACGTCCCTCAACCTCAGAAAACGCATCGGATAGTACGAGATTCAATATCCTGTCATTACTATTAAAGTTTTTAATATTAAAGAATTGTAATATTTAATTATTATTATCAGACATTTTTTGTATGGCAAGATTACCTTCAGTATGCATTTACCACATTGCATCCCTAATATTGTAATCACCCAATGTAATAAAGCTGTCATGGCGATTTTAATAATCAAATCGGATATGTGCTCTAAGAAACTTTATAATATCAGAAAGAGTTGACGGTGTTACAATTGATTGCAATTCGTTTGGGATTAGATATTATGTTAATCCGTCTTACATTAAAGAATTCTAAGCAGATCCAACCTCTGTCTTAATATACAATAGCATTTACTTTTACATAAGTCTATATTGTAGGTTGCTGCCCGCATTTCAGAGGTCTTCCAATGTCCCTCCTTCTCTTACTCTCTCAACTTCCGTTTCATCTTGAGTATTAAAGTAATAAAAGTTAATTAAATTTTGATAGCTCTTTCGCAAACTTTATAATGTCATGTAGAAGATTTTAACGTTATAAAAATAATTACCACAGTGATATTAAAAGGTAACGTTCTGATTTACAAATGACCTAATATATAAGTTAAATCTGTATATTTATTCAAAATTAAAACTATAAGGAAACGAAGATTCTGAATATATAACTTTAGTTACTTAAAAAGGTTAAAAGTGCTCGCATAAAATTATTATCTCTTAAAGTAGGAAATGACTGCGTTTAGTGGTAATATTTTCAAATAAATTTATCTATCGACATTATTTTTATCGCCTTCGTACTTTCTCCCGCGTAGCGTGGCAGATAGAACCAGGTGTCTAGTACTAATATTTCATTCCCTCCTACTCTCACGAATTCGAGACATTGAGTGACTAGAGCGGGTAAATGAAAATAATTTAGAAACGTATTTCATATATTTATAATAAAAACTCACAACCGTTACGTTTTACGAGTCAGTCCCACTGCGCCGCCATAGCCTAAAATAATATATTTATTGAATTCAAAGTTTCTTAAAGCTCCACATAATATTACAAGAGCGTTATGAAAATTTTCAAAATTTTTAATTTGAAATTTTTAAATTGAGAAACATATTTCATATATTTATAATAAAAACTGTAGCAAAAAGAACAATACATTTAATTGCTGCCGTAAAATGTAAATTTTATAGCCACTGAATAGGTAAAAAAAAGTGCTTGTTTGCTTCCCATCAATGGAAATAATATATAATAAATAAATGGAATTTTCGGTATTGTACACAACAATGCTTCTGATATTATGTTTTATTGGTCATATGTTATATATGTCATACTCAATTTCAGTTCTTTTGTTCTAAATTCTTTCAGTATGGGTTACTTAAAATACTGCTTTAATTTACATTAAATTAATCCAATAAAAAACTTAAACAAAATTATTGATTACATATTAATATTATAAAATATTTTTTAGAAAATGTATAAAAAGTAGAAGCGTCTGATTCTTAACGCTGCAATGATTAAGTTTAAAATGTTTTCATTTCTCCGCTCTGGTACCTGATACAAATCACAGCGTTGAGTTCCGCCGCTCAACACTCATTGGTTGGATTTTGGAAAGTGGAGAAAGGAGTGTTTTGACCCTAGATTCTCTTTTACTACCTTGTTACAGCGTGAAGCTGAATAAAAAATTGATTATCGGGATTCTGCTACGTTCAAATTGATTGATTGTTGATCTAAAAAGTTTTTTATATCCAAAGTGTGTAACACTTTGAAAAATGTTAAAATGCTTAAATATTATCTAATATTGCGTATTGGATAAGATAACCAATCAGCTTATATTGCAATATAAGTTTTTATATACCTGAAAAAATGACAATATTTTTGCGTCACCAACTGACTTAAATTAATTATAATTTATAGCATGTAAATTTTTTCTGATTTTTAAAATGACGCACATATATTGTATTTCTAAGAAAAATACATTTTAATTCAATTATAAATATGCATAGCATTGCTTTGCGACATTATTAGATTTACTAGCGATCCGCTCGCGCCTTCGCCCGCGAGAACTCTAGCTTTTTCGTATTTTCAGCGGCACTTTCATAAAACAATGGAATTTCTAGCAAACTTCAATGTTGACGGCCGTGTTGATGTCACAGACAGACAAATAGAGTAACTTTCGTATTTTTTAATATTAGTATAGATTACTTCCATTTACTACATGTTGGCATTGCAATTGACCAAAAATTATAATGAATTTCTTTATATTGGTATTTTTTTGTCTCTGAGTCTTCCACATTAAAAGATTGTAATTTTTCAGATTGCAGCTTCACGCTTTTCTGTGCCAAGGACCTAGGCACACTTTGTTCTCAGCATTCCACGCGAATTCGAGACGTTACACATATTGAATGCCGGTACATCTCTTCTTTCTGCACAACGCCCATCTTGTCATACAGGAGAGAAAAAAATAAAACAATACAAATATAAGCATTCTCTAAAGTGGGAATTGATCCCACAACCATCACGTTTACTGTCAGACGTATCCCACTGTGCCACGAAGGCCACAAAGTTCAGTAATTTTTATTTGTTATCAAAAACTGCCCACCATACTGCACACATAGTAAAAATACTAAGGAAGCATTTACTTTTTCAGATTTTTCATACAAACTTACATTCCCTATTTTAATCTTTTATGGGTTTATCTTCGAGAAAAAAGTGAGCCTATATTGAGCCCTGGATCTTTAACTATTAGTTAGCCGTGAAAGCGTCTCATACAGACAGACAGACTTTCTTATTTATAATTTTAGTATGGATATTTCATTAAAAAAATCAAATGTATTTTTTGTGTTGAGTGGCGTAATTGGACGCCGCGAAGCGAAGAAATGAAAATAAATTAAATATAAGCATTGAGTCGAATCGAACTCACAACCATCGCGCTTACAGTCCGTCAGTCAGTCACGATTAACTACTATAATATGTAACATGACGGTTAATTATTATATTTGTTTACGTCTCAGGAGATAAAGGATTATATTAAGGTTGTTATCTTACTAAAGGAACTTTCTGTAAAGAGGTCTAAAACGTTAATATATTATCTGTATTCTCGCTCACTATTTGTGGACTTTGCGTGTATATCTCAGCGGTCACACTGTTCGGACTTCAGAAGGCCAGTATCAAACTCAGTGAAATTACTGAAAATACCACGTACATGTTCATTTTAACATTAACATATACAAATATAATAATCGGAATACTAATAGCGATTCGTTACAAGCAACCATCAATAGCGAATTTATTATAAAGAAGGAACAATAGAACATAGGCACAGAAAGGTAGGTTTCAATTCCGCGCTCTGTCATTATGAAAATTGTGTCATCGAAATGTGTTTTATATGTATATTCTATCGCAACTTCAATCAACAGTTTAATAACTTATTGATTTTATTTAACAATCTCTGCGGACTTCAGATTTTATGATAGGCAACGAAATATAAATGGCACGCGTGACTTAACAAATAGGTACATATTCAAAGATACACATGTACTAGTACACACACACTAAGAGTATCTACTTAAGAATGTATTAGTAACATTTTTTATCATAATGCTTGTAGTAAAATAAAAAAAATAAGCCCATGTTTGCGAATATTGAATTTGAACATTTCTTTTTGTGAGGTTGATCTTTTTTTACATTTAATTTACAATAGTATTTAGAACAATCAGACTAATTTTTAGCTCAATGTAATTTTTTGTATCTTTGCATGTTTATTTTGACAGAATTAAAATTAATTCTATACGCAAATAAATTCAAACAGAAGCCTTGGTTCCTGTTAAAAAATACAAAGCATTAACTTCTCCATATGATTTTAATGAATCTGTTATTTCACGAGTTATTTTTTCGCATGCGCTCTTTTTGGGCTGCTGCATATTAATATTTTATGCATTGAAACGTAAACACTCCTATTGGTCTATCCAGAGTGATCTTAGAACTTACAATATCACACTTTATCAAACATAACAAGGTAGGCAAAGAGAACCTGAAGTAGAGTTAAGACACTTCGTTCTCCCACTCCGTTCCCCACTTTCTAGAACTCTAGACATTTAGTGTTAACTGACGGAAGCAGTCTTGAACGCAACGGTATATCATAGCATAGAGGGTAAATTAAAATAATTTAAAAATAATCATCCTCAACTGTAACGTTTACAGGTATAGCTGCAACAGTGCTACTAGGCCACGGCGGCCTCTAGTTTATTTAATACTACATAAAAAATCTTACGCAACCCTAAAGTAAATATTAAATATTATTCAACAATCATGAGAGTATGTAGGGTACCTAACAATAGTTATAGGTTCGGATCTTGCGACGGAGACAAGTGTATTCATAGTATGTAACTTCTCTCTTATTACACAAAATATGATAGATATATCAGTGTACTAATGTGACGTTCGCGTATTAATATGAAACATCTTCTCTGCTCTATCTAAAAAATGATGTAAATAGAGGAACAAACGTTGTATGCAGAAGGATTGCTGAAAATTTATATGTTTTTACAAATAATGAATAAGAAATACATTCAATTATTAAAATAACTGTTACACACAATACCATCTGCTTGACATTAAATCCTACTAATATTATAAACGCGAAAGTTTGTGAAGATGTTTGTTACTCTTTCACGTAAAAACTACTGTATGGATTTTAATGAACACAATACAATACAATAATATAGCTTATACATCGGAATAACACATAGGCTACAAGTTATATAGACATTGTGCGAATTGACCAAAATATTTTTTATGTTCAAGCCATTAAAGCCAAAATAGTGAACCATTGTAGTCAATAAATTAATATGGTAGTTAGATACTTTAATCGCTTCTAGTATTTAAAGTAGATATAATGTCTTTCACGGGTTTCATTCGGACAAATATTATTTTAACCGACGCACGGCGGGTGAGTCGGGGGAAGAAGTCGCTCATCATTGAAGGTTGTGTCTGTTTTGCGTATTTTCAAGGCATTAGCAATTTGTTAAAAAGGCATTGTACTTAAAGCTATATTGCTTTAGTTAGTTATTCGTCTAGGTTTAGTTAGTGGCAGGTTTTTATTTGGTTAGGATTTACACTGTACGTGTAAATAAGAGACTTCATTTTAATTATGTAGATAGGTTACTTACCTGTTAATTATAACGAATTGCGATTTGTTAAAAACGCATTGTACTAAAAGTAATATAAGTCAAGGGTTAGTTAGTGGCAGGTTTTTTTTTTGTTGAAGTTCGCAGACGCGCTGTTGCTGATAGGGCACAACAGCGACGATTAATATTCACAAGGAACGCGTGGGGGGTATTCGATAAAGCTGCATTTGCGTACGACCAGACTCTTGATTACGAAAGCTACAAGCTTATACATATTGAAGCGATGAATTTAGAATGCAGATTTTGCGGTGCTCTTAAATGGAAAGAGGAAGCTGCAGGCATGAGTTGGTCGGGGGGGAAAGTAGCTCTTCCTTCAATAGACGAGCCTGTTGCACCTCTTAAAGAACTTTTTTTAAATGAAACAGATGAGTCTCGCGGTTTTCTAAAAAAACGTAAGGAAATACAATACATGCTTCCATATCACATCTTTTGGAACTGATAAAATTGTGTCGATGCCAGTATTTTGTCCAAGTTTTACAATCCAAGGGCAAATATACCACACAATTGGCTCTTTGCTTCCTGCTAATAATACGCAACCAAAATTTTTGCAAGTTTATTTCATGGGTGATGATGAGGAAGCACAAGCTGATAGGCGTACTGAGTACGTACCAGGTGTGGAGAGAAACACAGTTAAAAAATTACAAAAAGTTCTACATGTACAACGTTTTAGTGCATGAATTTAAAATGGCTAAAGATAGAGTGACTAGCGATAACTACAAGGTTGTGATACGCCCAGATCGTGTACCAAGTTGTGAACACGAAAGACGATTCAAATAAAATTCAGACGAAGTCGCGGGTATCAGCTAGTAATATATAAATTAACTAGCACATTGCTAAGGCAACATGTATTTTACGCGTCAATGGCACTAGTTGTAAACGTAAATATGTAATATATCAATGGTGACTGGAATTGAATTGAATTGTTTTTATAGTTTTTACGACAAAAAGCCTTATTAAGACAGAGTCTTTAAAAAATTCACTATATGCCCTTGGGTTCCACATAAGGAATAGTTTATAAATAATAATACAACTTATGTTGACAAGTAATTTTTTTAAGGAATCAAAAAATTGAAAAATTAAAGATTTGTATTTGTTTAAATTCTTTAAAAATTATACGAATTTAAAATTTTAAATGTGAATGCAAGGTAGCAACAAATTAATTAAACTTTACTCGGAATGTTTATTTTATTTTCTCAAATATCCTAGTCCCAGCGGCGGCCACGGTCAATATGGACAGGTTTGTCTCGAGTTACCAAACATCTGGTTGGTCAACAAGTACTTGAACTTTCATAGATCTGCGATCTCTCGTAATTTATTGAAATTTCGTTGTCGTGTATGTTATGATCTGTATCATATTACTTCCATTTACCACAAGGAGTGGTAATTCCTGCGCATGTTGAATTGCGCTTAACAACATTGCTAAGACGCCAATTGTATATATATATCATAGTGTAGCTGATTGCTTTGGATTATAACAGGAAACATATAAATTGGAATGCACAAAGAACCTGCACTAGAGGTAGATTATTAGAGGAAATCACCCTCAAACACAATGCGATAGTTATAGGCCCGCCCACGCCTACTAGATACGGCAGTATAGGCATCCCGAACGTAGTCGACATAGCGGTTTTCAAGAATGTTGCCATTTTCTATTTGCTAAAAAAAACTAAATAATTTGAATAAATGTTTAATTTTTTAAGTCGTATGGAGGCTAACGGTACCTCCCCTCCATTAAAGGTCTAGAGCACTTGGTGTTGCACATCAGGTATTCTACATAATAGACCCTTGAAGGAAACTATGGCTGGTTTACGTGGCCGCTTTCTGCAAATGTGCAGATTTATTTAATAAATAAACATAATAACTTGAAATAGTTTACCTACTAAAAAAGACATTATTTCTTACTTATAGCATACTTACATTACTTTACTAACTTTAAAGTTAAAACTTTAATAAGTATTAGTAAATTATAGTATTTTTTTAATATTTTAGAAAGTGTCTCGAAAATGTTAATATTATTGGTAAGATAGTTTGCCAGCTTACTTATTCTCAAAGTAGGTGGGGTGAGGGCTACAAACGGTAAAAGTTTCCTTGAAATAAAATGGCACGTGCCGAGCTTTTTCCTGCCACTCTCATCTACTCACTTGCCAGTGTATCTTTTGAAATCTTTCCCCCTATCCATGTCTAATCACGTAGGCTTTGCTTTTTTTCCTTTCCTATTTATTTATGATTGTAACTTATATGATTTTACTTCACTTATGTACTATGTATTTATTGTATAAATACAAATAATACATGTAGTATATTATTTTGTATTTTAACTTATTCTATTTCTCTTATTACCTAAAATTATGTTACATATTACTTGTTTTTAAAAATCTTATGGCAAAAAGCTATATCTTAGATCAAAAAATTCTTACGGCTCTATTTTTTATTATATGTGTGCCAGTATAAGCATTTAAGTAGTTTTTTTTATAATTACTGAACATACAAGATATAAATAATACTTTTTTTGTTACTTCATGTGGTGCTGTTTTTTTTTAACAATATATAGTGACGTATGTACAATAGCGCAGGAAATATTTTCTTATTTTTTTGATAATTACCGCAATAGTCTCTATTTTAATTTTTAAATGTATCTGTTATTCAGCGTCACGGCGGGCTTTGAAGAGCATTAAGTAGTCTAAGAGGAGGTGTAAAATCGTCTCCTTTTGATGTGGATCACAGTTGTATTTTGATCTGACTCAATCAAATTTTAACTTATTCCTTTTATCATTTTCTTGGTATATTTTATCCCACTCCTGGATAGTTTCCTCCCTTGTCTTTGTTTAAATTTTTTACAACATAAGGCATTCGTCATAGTCGTTTTATCTTTATGCGCGTTGCTGCTTCTATCACCAGTTTGTCTACCCTCGAGTTAACTGAGATTCATTTTTTTCTTTGCGTTTTTAGCAGCCGGTAATAGTATATAGAGCAAGCTAGGAGACACGTAGACCAACGACCAACTAGTTACCAGTCTGAGTGTTTCAAGATCCTCACTCAAATTGCCAAATAATTCGGGGATCACTCACCCCTTAGCATGGGTAATATAGCAGGAGGAAGGAGGAACCTCCAGTGCATCACAATACAAGGAAGAGAGATTAAGCAGACATCAAAGTTAACTTTTATAATCTTCCTCACGATTGCTGATTGCTAGGAAAGAGTTCATGATATTTGGCTTTACTCGCTGGTTGTAGGTCGGATTTTATCTGTCTTTTTTTCACTCCTGTCGTTCTACCTTTCCTGCTCATCAGGTTTAATGTCGGTTTTAGTAGGCTGAGTGTTATACTTAAGGCTTCATTTTTGTGTATTGTGGTGGTGAGATATATTGTTCCTCCCTTTCGTGTCTAGTGTCTCTTCAAGACGTTTCACCCCCTTTTCACTGTTTATACCCGGCTGTTCAACTCCCTGTCTACTGTCTTCGTAAAATACTACACTATATTTGGCTGAGGCGTTCATAAAGCCTAAAAATTTGTTATTGACCAATGATGTTGTAGTCTTTAGCGTTCTGGGTGCATATGTTGTTAAATTAAGCATGAAACTTTGTATTTTCAATATTGTTTTTTACTATAAGTAATATATATGAGTGTGTAAAAATAGTTACTAAAATATTAATTATCTTAATATACTTAAATGGCATTGAAACTATTTATTAATATTATAAAAAAAAATTTTTATTATAGAACTTACTACACATACAAAATAAGCAAACGTGCAAACTGTCAGAAAAGACATAAAATGTTGAAAACTACGAATATATCACAAATGCAAATATATTATATGATTGGCTAACGTGATTTTTTTAATAATAATAAATAAAACACAGTTACATAATCGTACCCTTATTATATTATTACTTATTTTTACCTTATTAACTTAACCGTACTTAACTTACTTTACTATTATATTATTAACCGATAATGGGAAATTACTTTTATTATTAATTGTTATATAATTTCACTGTAACTTAATGTTTGCTCAATAATTAAAAAAACACTTTGTAAATTGTCTCTTTTTTCAGATTCACACTTATTGCTTACCGTTTTATTATGACGTATTGAGTTCGAAATGAAGATCGTGATATCATAATGTGAACTTACTTTGTTTATTTGTAATTTAACTATATTTGAACTACCTATTTAAAAACCATAGACAATTACAGATTATATACTCGTATATTGTATTCAGTACTGTATTTATAAACACATAGATTTCTCTGTATGTAATTTAATGTCAATTAGTTTAGCCATTGTTATTCCTGATATTCTAATTTAATTGCCTCACGTCGTAATTTTATCAAATGCTTTAAATATTCGGTGGGGGTCCGCGTATTTAAGCTATAGTTCCTATTTTTTTGACTCAACAAATAACTATCGTAGCGGTTCACGGAGGTGTCTAAGCTATGACATGCTCTGTTAATATGTTTTTCTATCGTGTCAAAGTCATATATCTTTCCCTTTATTTTATTGTTCTTTAAATCCCAACCAATTTCTTTGCAATTGGAACTGAAATTTGTTGGTATATTTATTGTTTTAAAATCGTCTCCGTCACATTTGGAACATTCTCGGCTTTCTTTTTGGTGGCCCACTGGTAATTGTATGGTATTTTTCTCCCAAATAAAATCTGAATCAGTGTTAGAATCTAAAGAATCTAAATCATCGCTTCTTGTGTATTTTTGAAAACAGTATTTGTTATTTATTTTTGTTTTTCTTTCTTTTGAAATAAAATCATCGGACTTTATATCAGTAAAGTCATCTGAATTTGAATCGTCAGCGTCTTTAAACCGAATCACTTTCTTCCTTCCATTTCTTTCTTTAAATGGTGAAATATTAATATTATATGGATATAATTGTTCGTTCCGACCAAATATTAAGTCTTCATAATCTTTACGGCCAATCTTCCTAGTACCGTCTACTGTCACTCGAGGTAAGGGTAAATCCACATCAGAAAAATCATCAAAATTTTCAATGGAAGTAGATATATTTTTGTCAAGATTATTACAGTCGTCCAAATACATTTTGTCATAATTAATTTCACTTTGGTCCTTCTTTTTCGATATGTTATTGTGATTTGTAAGAAAGTCGGAAGTAGTAACAACGCTAAGCTTACTTTTATCTTGACAATAATCAATTTCATCCGAGCTATGGGATTCTGAATCAGCTGCGAATATTGGTGTAATATTTATATTAATTATGGGAGACAAACTTTGTATACTTTCGTCTGTGGTAGATTTTGAATATTCCATTTCCTTAACATTCTTTGCATAATTAGATATTCGTTTTTTTCTCCTTGGTGGTGGCAGAACTGGTGTTTGTGTACTGTGATTGTTTTTAATTACTATATCAGTCATTGTGTACGTAGTTTTATATAAAACTTTCGTAGTTTCAGTTGAAGTAGATTTATCAACAAATGATAAATTACTATATTTGGGACCAACTGCTACTTCTTTTAAACGTGGGGTCGTTGGTACAGTTTCTGTACCAACATCTTGTTGAAATTTATATGTGTAATTTCGTTCAATTATATATGGTTGAAGATCTGTTTGAACATCGATAACTTGATCTGTTACTCGTATTACAGTTTTTCTGGTTTGAGTATATGCTGGAATCCCAATTTTCCTCTTGTTTCTTAAAGCTTTTTTACTTAATTCCATTAGCCGCTGTCGTGCATTTGAACAGATTTTGAGTTCGCTAAGTGGTTGCATTATTTTTATTTCGCTTGGTGCTTTTTTCTCAAGAAAAGATTCAGCTTTAGATGCATTTTTTAATTTCGAATACAGTCGTTCTGTGACCGAGGCTATTATTTCTGCCCTTTGGCTATTATGCAATATTGGATTTTGCGGTGATATATTTATGTCCCCTATATATTGTTCAGCTTCTGCTTCATTAACGGCAGCATTAGATAAGCGGTGTATATCTGTACGCCGTATATTATTGGTAAGTGTTTCTTGTGACCTGGAATGACGTTTCTTATACTTTAAAGGCGTCTCGGTTTCTATATCAATACCACTTCTAGTACGTTCTAAGGCTGGACCAAATAATTTGTCTATTTCTTTATTAATTTCATGACTTATTTCAGCGTTCTTATCCGTATTTAGTACTTCTATACTGCTACCAGCTATCGACGAAGGTGTTGATTCTGAATGGAGAGTCTCGTTTTTGGGAAATCGCAAATTCATTATGTTACCTATCTTAGATTCTTTATTTGATTGGTTATTTAATATTTTATTTACATATAAAGACCAATGTTTTTCATCATATAATAGCTCTCCGGTCTCAGGCTTCTGAAAATAAATATAAAATGTTAAAATATTATAAGTTAATAAATAGCATTTTTAATATTTTTAAAGCTTTATTCACACACTTAGGAATGTTTTATAAATAGCATATTATTCACGACTTAATACTTAGTACGCCATTGTGGTGTAAGTCATGCCTGACACTTGTTTTTAATTGTATTTTTCACCTTCAATTTATATTTAAAATGTTTTTTCCCGAACCAATGTATACTTCGATTTGCTAAAGCGAAATATTTCTCTCTCTAAAAATGGCGGAAAATATATAAAAGAAAATTAAATATTCTTGTCTTATTTAATCAACTTGTGTTGCAAATTAAAAATAAATTTTATTTTATTGTTTTGAAAGGTAATATGAACAACCTCAGTAATTACATCAATTACAAATAGTCATTGATTGATATAAGAAAAATTTTTATATTAAAAAGTCTTAAAATTATTATATAAAATATACAATATTTAAAAAATGATAGCTGTGAACCGATATTTCTTTGTTCATACAATGTGGTCTTTTGCCATAGGTGGAAGCAATCAAGCGAAGTGTAATATTGTTCAAAAATATCTTAGCCTATGACTTCATGGACAAGAGTATCTACCAAAAAAGCGTACTGACAACGGTTAAGAAACTTGCACAAATATTTGCCACACATTATTCTAGACTACTCTACCATCGTCAAAACTACTGGCTTGTTCCAGTGCTGCCATCATCATCACAAGTCATAACTAGCTCTATCCAAAAAGATCGAGAATGCCTATAGTGGCAAACGTTAAAAATTAATATTTTTAACTGTTAAAATAACATAAAATAAAAAATGAATTTACGTAGATAGCACTTACATATTGTATATAATGCCTGGCCAATTCAGCTATTATAGTATCGAATTGAGTCTGCAAAGCGGCTTTTGATTTAGTATGAATTTTCCTTGTGTCAGGTAATTTACGAGCTCTTGCAGCCCAGCGGAGAGTTGACGCGGATTCTCCGTAACAGGATACACTGGGTGATGTAGCTAAATTAAATAAAGTTAATAAATTTTTCGAAGTCCATTTTAAATTGTTGGAGTAAAAAGAATATTAGAGATATTTTTATCAGCTTCACGCTTTTTCCCGCATAGCACCCTTTTTCCCGCATAGAAACTAGTGTCAAGACACTAAGTTCCACCCGAATCTGCGACATTGCGTATTAAAAATAGAGGAACTCAACGCCGCAATTTTTCTTGTCACCAGACCGGAGAAATGAAAACAATTTACTTATAATCATTTCCAAGAGTGGGAATCAACTCCACAACCAACGCGCATTCAGTCCGGCTCTGTCACGCTGCTCTATGACGGCTACATATTTTCTATTTAAGATATAAAATATTTAACTACTTTTGTAACCAGGGTTCCGTTCGTCACTTTCCGCTCCATTTCGAAATATTTTGTTTTGAGTGGCAGAACCCAGAATATAACGCCGCACTTTATCTTAACATTAGCCAGAACGAAGAGTTGAAAATAATTTAAATGTATTCGACTTTCCCGAGTTGAACTTAGAACTATCACATGTAATGTGAGACACTTCCCCAATGCGTCACAGTTGCTGAAATATTTATATTGTTTACCTCACCTCACCACCATTTAATAAAAATTAACATATAAAGGAAATATATAAATATTGAAAAAAAGTAATTATATGGTATGAATTTAAATGTCTAATTGGTTATTTATAAAGTTTACGTATATATTAATTTTGTTTTAACATATATTTCATGCAATCTCATTGGAGGCATTCCGTGACGCAGACAGAGAAAAAGTTACGGTCTCTGAATTAGCAACAATTTTTTTAATATGTTAGACATACCCATATTAACCACAATTATAATTTAATATTAAAATTCAAAAATTATACTACCATTGTTACCTTTACATACTAAAAATATGATAAAAAATGCTAACTAATGATAAAAAAATAGACAAAATATCTCTAAAAATAAAAATATAAAAAACGGCAACGACTGCCCTAAGAATTATTGTGTACAGCGATGTTTTCAGACTCATCCTTATTCTTATTATAATTTTATCAAAACCCAAGAAGGATGTTACGAAAACAACAAAGATACAAGGTTAACAAAATCAAAAAATGTATAAAGAAGCAAAAGTATAAAAACTAAAAAAATCATATAAAAACGTATTACTAATTTAACTTACTATCTAATCACTGATTTAATTAATATTTTAATATATAATAACTTTATGCTAACGTGCATTATGCTGTATGTCGAATAAAACAAAAGAGGTTATAAAAAAAGCGTGAAAATAAAAATCTTATTTACGTATATTATGTATATATTTTCCATTTGAAACTTACTGGCAATAATGAAAATACTCCCACCCCCAGTGAAGCAGTCCTTTAGCAGCCACGTGAGAGCGGAATCGCGATAGGGTACAAATCTGCTGCGGCGAACACCACAGCTTACTAAAATGCAATTATCGTATTGAGTTATTCCTTGTAATTTAAAAAATGTATTTGAAAAAGAATCATTTTTACGATTCTTGGCAGAGGAAAATGTAATATAATGTAAGTCTAATCTATGGCCGTGAGCATAATTTTTTGTTTCAATGCAGCCAAAGTATAGTTTTAAATGTTCAGTTCTGTTGTACTCATCAACGCCTCCGATTTTTAAGAACATTATATCTGAGCTTTCATGTTTATTCTTCTTCTTATCCTCATTGTTAAATAATATTTCAACATGGTTTTGCTTTTTTTTTTCAATCTTATATTTTTTTTATATTGTGGGAAAAGCTAGATATGAACTAGCGAGAGAGTGGGTACTCACGACTTTCCTTTTTTTTAACGTGAGGAAATCCGTTACGGATACCCGCCCGATTAGGGATTCGGAAGGTTATGTGGGACTTTGGAATGACAGATGTAGGCCGTTTGTATACCATCACGGTGCTCCACCTCGGCCGGCTCTGGCCGGGGCCACGGCAACTCTTAATCTTCCTTGAACCCCGGGGTTCAAGGCAGTGCCTCGTGACGTGCCTTGTAGGCTGCCGCTGCCTGCAGCGGGTCGCGGAGTCAAAGGTAGTGGGACACCCTGGACGGCGCCTACTGCGCGGGCCAACTGACTAGGCAATCAGTCCGCCTTCTGGCCAATTACGACGGAAGGTGGCGACGACGATTTGGGCCTCTGATAGTGCGGCCCTCTTCGGAGCATGAAAGTAGAGCTTACAGCTTTGCAACTAATTGGTTTTTCATCCGCGCACGTTTTTATTTATATGACAAACTTTTAAAAAATATATGTTAAATACATATATATTCCATGTACAGATAGCTAGATATAGATTACCTTATATTTTATAATCTTTTACATTTTATTAAACGTGACGCACTTGCGCATTTGATTTAATAAAAACGTGACTCATATGCGCACTTATAAACTGAAATGTCTGGTAAAAAATATCATACATTAAAATTTTCAGTTTATATTCACTTCTCTGCTCAAAGGTAAAGCGCGGTGTTGAGTTTCGACACTCAATACGCAATGTCTCTATTTCGGGCGGAAAGTGGAGAACATAGAGAAGAACAAGAACAAGAGAGAACATCTAGTCTCAAGACACTCCGTCTTGAGGCTAAATTCTCTATGACTACACTGTTATAAGGGCATAAGCATGAAGCTGAAAAATATGATAAAAAAGATTCCAATGGTTTGATATATAAATATAAATGTTATTGGTGCACTTCGTACATAGGTTCTGAATTAGAAATTTACAGTCTTGTGCATAAAATTTAGATTTTCTTCTTTCTTCTACAATCTTTTTACACACCAAATTAACTAGGTTTTGGTTAAATTAATTTGATTTTCTAATTTATTATTTAACACTCCTTTTACAAATATGAAATATTTACCCAAAGCAGAGATGACATTGCTGAGCGCTACCAACGACTTATTAATATTAGCGCCCTCCTTCCGACGACCACCCGTGCCCTCCCAACCAGCTTTCTCACTACAAAAATAATAATGGTATCACTATTTAATCCTAACTGAGTAATAAATTCGCTTAAAATGTGGACCACCTTCGTACATTTCATTATTACTGCGGGATTCCGTTACAAGGTCCTAATTAAGTAATTGACCTAATTTGTAGGTAAGTTACTAGTGCATACATAAGTGAGCGAGAATCTCAACGCAAATTACAGTATCAAATAATTGCCAGAAATTATTAATTTTGCTCTTATAGTAAACAAGGCAAGGCCTAATAACAGATTGATGATTAGGGAAGAAACGACAAAATCTCACTTATATTTCGTGACTTTTACGTATGAATGAAACTTAATATTTCATCGATATTAATATTACATTGATATCGATGTTCATAATTTTTTTATTTATTTATGTTACTTTGTCGATATTTGAATCAAAGTGCTTTTCTAAAGTTGCTAGTACAAATTTTAAATTTGACACTAGTGTCACTAGAAGGCCTGGGCCGTGAAGCTGAAGCGTTTACATTTTATTACCGACCTTTTCAAATAAACTAACTAAGCGAAATACCAGTTGGTTATATTTGCCTGCTACTGCTACAGCTACAATGCAGAAAGTGAATGGCCATTTGGTCAATATCAAAATAGATTCAATGTTTACATCCGATATAAAGCCCGAACTTGAAAATCTGTACTTGATTTCGATCCTATAACAATACTTTTATAACATAAACCTAATGGTCCAGGGCAATCGAGAACATCCATTTAAGTTTGTTTTTTTTTTATATTTTGTGATTATTTATGATCAAATCAAGGATATTTCGTAATCTTTTATCTTAGTGTCAAATAACATTCTCATATGGTATCACCATTTAATTATATTCATATGAATATTTATCGAGCACTAATTTTAAGGCCAAGGCTTTTATCATCCTATTAATTTCTTCTGTATGACAGATAATAATTAGCGCTAGAAAATATGTATTACTGGAATAACTAAATACTATGTATAACTGTTTATATTAAATTATAATTAACGTCGTGTCATCGACATTATATTAGAAATGACATTACGAGACTCTTCGTCTTTAAAGTTTTAAATGCACAAAGTTTAAGCCTTATACAATTGTAATTAAGTTTTCTAACATTGACAAAACAAGCAGCGAGAACAAAAGAGATATACAGAGATCATTCTCCCAAAAATCACGGTTTGTCTAACTTTAATGATAAACGTATAAATTTTCCTTTAATTATTAATATAAGATAGCTGCCCCATTGTTTTGTTACATCTATTAAATTTTAACACTATTTTTGTGTGTCTAACTCAAAACTACTAGTCAGATCTCAACGAAACTTAAACTGAAAAAATAGAATCATCAAAATTGGTTCAACCAGTAAAAAGTTATGCGGTAACACACTTACAAACAAAGTCGAATCGAGAACCTTCTCGTTTTTTTTAAGTCGGTATAAAAATACATGTTAGCAAATTATACTATATATAATTACTATATATAATTTACTATAGGTATTACTATTGACTACTTTTACATAGTATATATTTTATTAATCAAATGTATTTCTAATTATTAATTGTTATAATATTTGTTGACTTTATGTACTTGTTATCACTTAATTTTAAGTAGTACAATGTCTTACATATTTTGTTATAAAAATAGGCCCGAAGCTTTTCCTTTAGATTAGATATAGGTGTCTCAATTGAGATTAGAACCGACAACGTTAAAGACATCCTAATAAGATGTGTATATGTTTATATCCATAACAAATTTCTCGTTCATGAGAACGAGAAAATTTAAGCCCGCAGATGTTTCCAAGAAACACAGTAATTTCAGATTAGTATTTAAATTATTTAAAACAACTAAATATGTATATTTTTATACGAGTGTTCCAATATTTTTTGAATTTTTTAAATTAATTGATGAACTTAATTGATTATGTTTTAATACAAACACTGTACAACCAATCATTACTTTTTTTTGTAAATTTTGTTAGTAAAAAAAACAAATAATGTAATATTACATTACGACAATGAATATGTAATATATTTTTATTTCTCAATATAAATAAGTAAATACCTATTTAATTTTTACTTTTACAAGTCATTCCCGGGTATACGTATACGCAATGGTTGTGGGTTCGATTCCCACTCGAGGGAATAATTATTTTCATTTCTACGCTCTATTGAGCGTATTCGCAATATCTCGGATTCAGGCGGAAAGTCGAGATCGGCGTATCTTTATACTAGGTTCTCTCTACCTGGGTAGGTAGAGCTCGGTAGGTAACTGTTTATATATACGGGAAGAGACCTGAGCTGAAAAAAAAAATATTTTTTTACCTGCCAGCGAGATCAACTAGGTGCAATGTCGCACGGGGAGTCACCAGTTCTATCAGCGCATGGGATCTTGAAGAGGAACTATTGCGTTTAGTAGCTGCTGTTTGGCGTCTTCTAGTACCCTCGTGTACAATAGCTAGAAGTGACTCTGCATCGTTCACCGTTATTCTACGTAAATCTATAAAATGGTGAATGGTCATGTCGTGGTCATATCTTCGAATTCACAATTTCATATAATTTTCGACGATATCATAAAAACGTCGTCGTTAAGTTAGACTTTTTATATTTAACTGATTCTTTATCATTTAAAAGTAGTTTTTACTATATTATTTTAAAGAAAAAATTTGATTTTGATTTAATTTTAAAAATATATTTAATAATAAAATTTAAAATATATTTAAAAATAAAAAATAATATATTTAAATTAAAATATTATTACATAAAATAAATGAATAATTTATTTCTCATTTAGTAACAAGTTTTTGTAACAGTTTTTTTTTGACTTTGTTACTAATAGCTGCCATTTTGATATGTAAAACATCGCTCTCTATCCGTAATTAATTTAAAATTTAATTATTGTACTATTGTATTTAATTCTACGATATGGACATGACAAATATACGAATAAATAAATATATATATATATCTATATATATATTTATGAAACGATAAATAGTCTAAAATATTGTAAGAATTATTGATCACGTTTTAAAAAAATCCTGTTCAATATTTATAACGAAACTGACTGGTGAAACAAACATCAAATTATAAATACAAATAATTATATTCTTAAAGACTTATCATATCCTAAGTAGGTACTTAAGTAATTCAGATACAACAATTATTTTTCTCATTTTTCTGCAAAATAATTGTCTTGAATATTAGGTTAGGTATATACAACAAATTCAACAAATACATATTATTTGTTTATAAATTTCGTATTAGAATAATAATAATCTTATCGAGCTATAGGTATACGAAAAGTCATGTTCTGAATTATAGCGTTAATTTAGAAAATATTTTACTATATGTTCTTATACGTGTTTTTTTTTCGATATTGAATTAATGCAGTTGACCAATTAGTCTAATCTTATACGTGCACGATACGAAAGACAAGTGAAGCAAGTGAGATAACACTATCGACAGAGACATAACCACGAAATACTCTATGCATATGCACACATCTTAGCATTTTTTGCTTTTTTTTCATTTTCAACCTTTTAATCGTTTTGCCAAATATTTTACTAAATAGCGACGCTGCCCAATTGTTATGTTACTTTTATGAACTTCCCACTATTGATAGGCACAGGCAGTTTTTCTAAAAAAAAAAAATGAATATTTTGTATTTAATCCTTATACGCACAAATATTATGAACTATACTTTGTTATTATTATAGTAGTATAGTATTTATATACCACATAAAAAAAATAAAAAATTAACAAAAAAAAATTTGTACAGAGGAAAACCTATCTCAAACAGAGATCTCTTCCAGAAACCCTTGAATGTAAGAAAGTTTAGGGTGATCATAAGCGATTCGGGAACAATACCTATACTAAGTGTTTATTATATGATACGAGTAAAGCTACACACAATTATTGACAAAAAACTGTTAAATATAAGATAAACATACATATACAAAAATATGCCAAAAAAAGGATGAATATAATTAAAAGTGAAAAAGAAAAACATTCATTATTATTCAAAGTTAAACCTCTTTGTTAATTATCAAATATAAATAGTAAATCTGTCATCTGTCTCTAGAAATTGGGAGTATTTTTATATATATTTTAAATCATAAATATATCTCTGTTTTATTCTCAGTCTGGTTAAATAATATATATTTCACCAAATAATTATTACATTTCATTACAAAAAACGTATATCTAGACGTCATTGTGATTACTCACTTTGCACATAGGGACCTTTCGTTGGATGTTCTCTGACGCGGAGATCCTTCGGCACATTTCCCTTTCTACGTGGCAGAGAGTTGTGTAGCAAACTTGGTTCTCCCGTCAACAAATCGTGAACACGTTCATTGTATATCTCTAGAAAACTAAAAAAGTACATTTTAATCCAAAAGTTCTCGATTTATTTAAAAAAATACACTATAATTTTTTTCAGCTTCACACCTTTTTCAGATAGCAAGGTATGCAGAGAGAACCTCTAGACACTCCGTTCTCCTATTCCCTTTTGAATAAGAAACATTTTGCCTTAAGTGGCGGAACTTAATAGAACGCTTGGTCTTAGTAAAACATAACTATTTCTTCTAGTGGCGATCGAACTCACAACCATCCTGTTTACAGTGTCTGTCTATCTGTCCTACTACATCATTGCCCCTTAAAACATTATATCAAAATTAATTTATTTCAAACCATAAGTAACGACCATTTTAATGAGCATGTATATTGTATCATATGTACATACATACCAAATGTCTTTTCGTTTGTAAAATCATACAATATTTAAGCGTCTTCAAATATATTTTTACTTTTAATCGAGAACTCTACGAATATAGGTAAAAATTGCGATAGTTATAAAAAAGCTGTTGAAAATGTAGACTAGTGACATGTTTTTATGTATGTCGAAATGCAAGTGTGACCCTATTTTCTAACTCTTGCTCTGTAATGCATATTTTGACCATTGAGCGATCTAAAAATGTTGTATTTTTTAACTATATTTTATATATCAATATCTATATAAATACACTAAAATAGTGAGTTTTATTTATAATTGGAAGTATTTAAATTATTTTATATTTATAATTTACTTGGAAAATAAATCACTGATCTTATATATTTTTTGATTTTTAAATTCATCTTATTAAATTTTTTTTATCTTTTAGAAAACGTAATTTTAAATAAAATAAAATATAAAAAAAAAAGAACATTTTTTTACTTTTATCGTACTAAGGAAAAAAAGACAAATTATAATTATTACCAAAATTAACTTACATAAAAGAATAAAAATGCGCATATTTACAAAAAAAATAAAAGCGAGAAATAAACCATTTACATTAGCAAAATAGCCCTATACTAATAAATATTCCATCTATTTATTTGTGGCACTATGAACGATTATAAAGTATTTTTTACTACGTCAACACTAATAACTTAATACCTACTTGTTTTTAAACCGCCTATTGCACTGAATATATGACGTGTGACTGAATTACAGCGACGTGTGGCAAAACTGTGACGACCGGCGTCGGCTCACGTGCGCCTGAAGTCGTACAACTATGTTTTAAAGGCATTGCCCGACTAAAACCATATTCAGCATTAAAAAAGATTTAATTTAAAGATAAAGTTATTTTTTTAACTTTACTAGTTGTTTTAATTTGTGTATATAGATGTTTGTTTTACAGCTTACCACTGTCGGCTCGAATTCTAGGCAGGTGTCGAGTGGTGGGCCTCAACCATATTGTTCGCCACAGCGGTGAAATTAAAATAATGAAAGATTTTCCACCGAGTGGAATCATATCCAATCACCGATGATTTGCACACATCCGAAGTGTGCAAATTTTGAAGCAAATCGGACGGAATCGTATAGTGGGTCAGAATAACGTTTCAAAATTAACTAACACTGATACAGGTCAAATTAATAAAAACTGCGTTAAAAATGTCAATCGCCGTATGTGGGCGGATAAATAGACGACAACTAAAGAAAGTGATAACAGAATTAAATAAAGATCAAAAAAATACTACTAAAATAATTTATCAAAATTAAGAACGAAAACTATATTTCATTATTCAGTAATATATTTAATTATTTAGCAATATATTTCATTATTTAGTAATATATTTCATTATTTAGTAATATATTTCATTATTTAGTAAAAAAAAAAAATTAGTAATATATTTCATTATTTAGTAATATATTTCATTATTTAGTAAAATGTTTTATTATTTAGTTATATAATATTTTACTTTTCCTTACTATTTCGCCTATGTTATCTGTCTTGTACAATAAAGCTACCACACGTATTGTATAAACACATACTCATATTGTAGATATTAGCGTTGATAGCACCGGAATAGACAGGGTGCTAAGTTGGCGTGTCGATTCGACCTTGTAGCAACATAACGTCTCTTTTATCTTTCTTTATTACACTTTTGAACGAATCGAATGCGTTTTGCGACCAACAAAGTAGGTGATAAAAGATAATAAACTTTGTAAATTTCATGAAAACGCAAACGCCTAATCACTTTATAATGTCTTAAACATTAAATGAATGCGATGCGCAATAGGTCTTGGTTCAAATCCGATTTGGGGGATTGATTATATTTAAATTGTTCTTATGTCCCTGCTCTGGTAAGAGAAAGTGCGTTGAATTTCACCATTCAACACACAATGTAACGAATTCGCACTAGGTTGCACTAGATTGCCAGCCTTCCCTGATATGCGGGATGAAAGCGTCAAAAAGATGAACGACAGTAAAAGAAAAACCTATATATCACAAAAAAAAAACATAAAAGTAGTTATGTTTGTTATCTTAATGATAAAACCAATGAGGTGAACAAAAATATTTCAAGTGAAAAAAATATATATTTAAATTGCTAATATTGTTAATGACATTTATATTTACGCTAGGTTCTCTCTGGCTCTGCTATGCAGGTAGAGAGTGGATAAAAATATCCTTTAATTTGACTAATAATATATAATATACTATTTAGTGAAACATCTCCAAATAATTTATTTTTCAAATAATGGCATAATGATTTAGAATGAGAGAGAATATAAATATTAGCTATGGTAATAAATGTGTGTAAATCGCGTGAACGGTGCCCATCACTACCTTATTTCGAATGCATAATGACAGTGAAACAATTTGCTATCTAACAAAATTGCTACATATAGGAAATTGAACGACGTTCAATTCTAATGCAGATGTCTTTATATCCACTTCGTTTGGCTTACTTCAATTTTGAGATTGCTTCAAATAACGTGACTACTTGGTAATTCGTCAGAACCGAGTATAAAAATAAAAAAAAACACCTTCACTCTTTCACCGGCATAGCCAGATAGCCAGAGAGGAGGTAGTGTTAAGTCACTCTGTTATATTCCGTCCCAATTGAATACATTTAATGGCTTACCAGAGCTGAAAATGATGATAATTAAAATATAATCACTCCCCAAGTGGGGATCGAACCCAACACGATCATGTCCCATTACGCCTCGACGTCCTCTATAAAAATTAAATTTTACTAATTTTATATTCATTTTATATACACATTACGTATGTGTAGAATGTGCTGTGGTATACTTAACGACAATCAGGTTAAAAGCCTGAGCCAAAGCCTTGACCTTCATCAAGCTTGCGTAAAGAGTTTACTTATTAATTAAGTACGCATTAAAAAAGTTAATAGACGGTCAAACAAAGGTTTAAATAATATAAGGTTCGACTTGGCTATTTGCGATACCAATATTATTTTTGCACAAGCTATGAGATTAATACACCTTGCAAACCATGCTTTATAAAATTGTAAAAAAAACTTTTGAGAAAGGTTCTTTAACCAAGCATGTTTAAGATCTGTAAAAAAAAAGGAAAAACTACAAATGCTAAGTAATGTTTGAATTAAGCATTAAGAATTATTTTTCCTTAGATTCGTGTTTGTTTTTGCACGCATACTTATTACACCTTCCACAAGGCGCGCGGATATGACAATATTAGCTATTTCAATTAAATATATTTTTAATTAAGTACTCTAAGACAACTAACGTCATATACAATTGTTGTTGAAGCTTTTAGTATCTATCGTACCCAAATACAAAAAAATATCCTTACAGCATTACCTAAAGCAGAAACAAATTATAAGTATAATTATTTAAAAAAAAGAATAAACCTAATAGTAATATCGAAGAGCTGCTCATCGGCCAAAGCCTTGCAAATTCGCGGTATCAAGCCTGGCTGTCCGGTGGACCCCATCATAGTATGCGTCTTCCCAGTTGCACTTTGTCCATAGGCAAGAACACAAGCTGATTGACCTCGTGATATCGTTGACAATACTTCGCGACCTAGTGTGGTAAATATCTATGGCATAAACATTACTATATTAACTTGTGTATAAAAAGCAAGTCAAGTAAATAATACATGTGATATTATCCGTGAAATTAATAGTAACAATTAAATTAAATTTTATATTATAAATCAACAATTAGCGTATGAATACAATTTATTTAAACTACAGTAGTTGTCTAATAGTACGTGCCTGTTCATTTATAATAGAACAATATGTCGGTCGGTGAGAGAAACTAATACAGCATCATTCACATATTTAAACATCTAAGAAATCTAACAAATAAATTATAGCGGTAATTAAAGTAACAAAAACTATTTTATCTACATACTGACATATATTATATAATTGCACCGCGATGGGGAATAATTATTTATTTAATACTAATTGGCTACTACATTTTAGTTTACGTGGACCCAATGCTCGTGCCATATTATTTCTGTGATTATATTTCATAGGTTCCCGTTTTACCCTGTTCCCTTAGAATTGAGGAAAAAACACATACGGGGAGTGTAAGGAATCTGCTTGCTGAATTCCAGCTCTCTGCAGCCTGGAATTGCGTTTGTACGTTGCCTATCAGTCAATTAAGTTTAATTTGTATTTATTATAAAAACTTTACCACTTCTTGAGATGCATATTTCGAATCTATAGGTGAACGTGAGCTATCAAACGTGTAATCAGCGAAGTATCGGCGGACGCGTTCACGACTGTCGCCTGCGCCTGAGACGTTGACCTAAGCAATAAGACTAAAATGATTAGTTGCTTTAATATTTAAAACTCGTTAGCTTGTAATATTATAATTTTCAACTTAATATTTAAAAATGGCACAAAGTTATGGTCTTAGTTACAAATTTACGCCAATCAAAGTGAATATTTTTAAAAGAGGATGGTTTTTAATAACCAAACCAATTTATTAATTTATTATGCAATTTTGTGAATTAAAGCTAGCAGAAAATACACTTCAACAGTATTCAAGAATAACGGAGTACTTCGTAAACTATATAGTTACTTAATATTTAATAAGCTATATTATATTAATATTTAATAAGCTAACTATTACACGTTGCTGATCAGTGTTAACGGTGGCAAAGAATTTTTTTAAGCATGCTGTAACAAATTGACTATAATATCAAGCCTCCTTTTCTCTTATCATTAAAATTATAATTGTGAAAATAAAAAGAGAGATATTATGGCCGTTTGAACTTAAACTTTTAAATATCTATAATTGGTATTTTAATTAAACACTTACCTTTAGATTCGTTATAGTCACCGTGTGTTCATCAATAACACTGATAACTGACATTCTATCTTTCTCCAATTTAATTTCTCTTTAACAAAATTAGAAATATGTTATAGAAAATATTATTTAACTCAATCATTTAATATGTTTTTTTGAAATAGCTTACTAACTTTTCCGTGAACGGACGAACTCTTATTGCTAATTTTACGTTAGACATTTAAACAACTTTGTATACGATTGCAGTGAATACTGTTATTAAATTACCAACACCTTTACAAATTGTACTACTAATAAAGTAATAATTATTTATTTAAACTGAAAAACGAAGGTGCAGTAACTCTACTGCATTCGGTATGCGTGAGTGTCGAAAGTTATTTTAAGCCACACGTCCTGTCTATGGGAATATAATTAAAAATAGAATTTCATTTCCGTGTTTACTGATTCTACTATTTAAATACGTAAAATTTTATAAACTAATTTAACTTATACATAAATGTATAGCTTATAATATGTAACGAAATTATAATTGTACCAGATTAATGTGAGCAAAGACTAAATGCATTTGTAATATCAGCTTTAAGTTGATTTCGTCCGTTATTCCAGCACTAAGTTAACAATACCTATACAATTAACTACTGATGCCTTATCAAGAGAGTGTCCTCCTAAATATCTGATTGATATTTGGTCTTGAGTATGCGGATACGTGACCCCAGATCCTCGAGCCACCACTTTCATACCGCTATCCAATCCATAAAAGTGAACCTGTACCCCCTTTCCTAATTTCTCTCCCTCTTTGACCTTTTCCTTTCCATGGTTTTACCCATGTTAAGTACGGGCACGGTTAAAGACGTAAGTATTGGTTCTCTAGCCGGACGATGCAGAGAACTTGCAGATATACTCAAGAGCCGTCGGGTCCAGTGTCGTTCTCGTCTGATCACTCGATTTAAAGGTAATAAGTCACGTAAGGTAATAACACAGCTTATATACACTGGGTCGCTTTCAGGTAAAATCAGTATACCTGTAGTGCTATCTCAAGAGCTTCGGAATGGTCTCGCCATTTGGTCAATGCATCTGGTGGGCATTGCGAACCAAAGGGATCCCTGAGGCCTATATTGTTATTATCAGAGACATACGGTGATTCCGCTTGAATGGTTATAACTGCTGGCGACACAAATCTCGTTACGATTATTGTAGGGGTTCACCAAGGCTCAGCTCTTAGCCCGTTCTTGTTCAATGTAGTACTAATACTACTTTGTATCTCTAGATACTGTCTCGATGTATATTCAGGACCAGCCTCCATGGCTGATGCTGTATGCTGATGACATAGCGCTCATTGACGAAAGTCGATATAAGCTAAGGGCATAGCGGAAACCTCGGGAAACCCTTCCCGACGCTTGGGAACGGCAGTCTCAAACTAAATGTAACGAAGACCGAGTACATTGCTTGCGGGAGCCTGAACTCTGGCACTATCCATATAGGACCAGCCGTTAAGTCGTTATAATTCAGGTACCTTGGATCCATTCTGCAAGAGTCTAGAGGTATCGACTACGATGTAGAAGCACGAACAAGCGCTGCTTGGGCCAAATGGCGTGAGGTCACAGGTGTGGTCTACGATCACTGAATACTACCCAAGCTCAAGGGACTAATATCAAAGAGCATAATCCGTCCGGTTTTCTTATACGGCAGCGAAAGTTGGCCAGCACTATCTCGGCACACTCAGGAGATCATGTCACAAAAGATTAAGATGCATAGATACAACATTTATCCGGGGTAATCTTGGAGTCCATGACGTAGCGTACAATTTCAAGACCGTCGCCTGAGATGGTATCACCACGTTGCGCACTGACCTGGGTAGTATGTCGCAAGAATAAGCAAAATTGGTATATATGTCCCTGGAGTTAGACCTCCCGGATGCCTAAGCGATGGCTGGATGCCGTGAAGCAGGATATGAGGGCCAATGGACTGAATACTGACGATTTTAAAGATCGTGCAAAGTGGAGATGCTTATATTGCAAGGCAGACCCTGGCTGATGCTAAAAGGAAGAAAGAGAAGTGGCAGTTGAAAATATTTGCAATTTGTCCGCAATTTTAAAATGTTATTGAATAAACTATTGACTATCGACCCGCTCGCAGCTTTGCCTGTGTGAACTTGAAACAACTTTAAAACGGGAGAAAAAAAAATGGGAAATGAAATGTTCATTGGAAATAACTAATAAAATGGGAAGAAAAAAGTATGTTTCTTCCAAGACCCTTAAAGTATCTCCATATAAAATTTCATCGCAATCGGTTCAGTGGTTAAACCGTGATGACGTCACAGACAGACAGAAAATCAAAATTACTAAATTTGGATTATACATCAGATTTATATATATGTTTTTAGAAATACTTAACAGGGAATAATCATATTTATTTCCATATTCTCTGTTTACTACTTTCGATGTGGAAGGTGTTCGAAAGTTCATGTAAAATACACAAAATTAGTTTATTATTATTCAGACAAAATTAGTTTATTATTATTATGCTCCAAAATAATCACTTTAATTTTAATGAAAATATTTCTTATTTTTTGTATAATATCTTTGTGAGTTTTGTCCAAGCCCAAATAATATATGAAATATCTTGTGAGGGAAGCAAATCTACATTTATTGCATGTTCATTGTACAATCAGGTCCTAAACAATCGCGCTACACTGCACAATCGGAGAGAAATTGCTTATTTATGTCTAAACCGATTTATAGATTGAAAAAACATGAAATAATTTTAATTTTAGAAAATATATTATAAATACAATTATTCTATTATACTTTTCATTCTAAGCCAATCAGCATCAAATCGCTGACACCTTACGCCTAGAGCAGCATTATAAATTTAAAAAAAAACGTCTAGTGCTCAAGTTGGCAAATCGGGTTGACACTTGACAAATGACATTTCTGTAGTTTCAGTTCTCAAACCAATCAAAAAGTAATTTATTTAACTTAACTAAATAATTTTATAATTAATGGGCATTTCGTAACTTCTCAGTTTTTAATTTATAAAGGTATGGTTTATTTATATGATCTTCGAAAGAATGAATACGTATATAAAGAATGTTGTTTTGTTACTTCCATTGTATTCAGTGAAAAATACGTTTATTTGCACTTTCTTTTTTCTACATAATTAAATTTGTACGTGCTTTTTTGATTATATGAAAAAATATGTTGATATACATACCACTATCAAAAAAATATTTTTTTTATTAGAGGTATAAAAAATATGATTCGGAAAAATATATTAAGTCAAAATAATTCCATCATCTTTTTGTTGTTGTTGTTGATGTTTGCCTTGCATTAATAAAAATTAGATAAGATGCTCTTAAATTTAAATTTTACATATTATTTCTATAGATGTCATATGGAAATTCTGTCAAGTAGGTATTGTGTAGTAAGGTTGTGTTCAGTTGAGTCTTATATTCTGTTGAAGATGCTTGTGCGGTGTCTTACCCGATCTATATGGAACACTGTAAAAGGTCAACAAAGACTCTTTGCATCCAATCCATCAAAACCAGAGCCTGAAATCAAAGACCATATTGAACCTGTGCAGGTTTGGTTAAAAACTTAATTAATAATTTCTTATATATTTAGTATATCACATAATCATATAAAATTACTTATTTAATTACTATATCAATTATTATTTTTTTTCTTTTTTTGTAATATTTATGTAACAAATAATAATTGAAAATATTTTTTTATTTTAGTCTGAAGCCTTGGATAAAGACATTTGCTTACTGGTTGATGAAAAGGACAACTTTATTGGTACAGCCACTAAACAAGAATGTCACAAAGTGGGTCCAGATGGAAGTGTTTTGTTACATAGGGCATTTAGTGTATTCCTTTTCAATAAAAGAGGAGATATGCTCATGCAGAGAAGGTCAAGCCAAAAAGTAATGTACTTTCAACTTTAAATTCTAATATTTTAATTAGACATCTCAGTTTTTTTTTACACATAGCAGGGTAAGCAAAAAGAATTTAAGTGTTAAAACACTATGTTTTCCACTTGTGCTCTGTCTGAAATAAATCATTGTGTGTAAAGTGGCAAAACACAAATAAAAGTGAACAAATGTCTTACGAACTAGAACTGCACTGAGCTGAACTCAACTGAGAAATGAAAGTTATTTAAATATAATTATTTCCCAGAGTGGGAATCAAAGAAATTTACAGTCAGATGCAGCCCCACTGCTCCATAATGGCCTCTTTGTCATATGTTTTACATATATAATAACATAAAAATTTAGGAAAGATTTGATTGTGAAGTTTTATTTAACTTTTATACCTGTATAAACAATTAAGATTACAACTAGTATGTATGGCATTTTTAACATGGTGCTATAGGTTAATATTAATCATGCTCAGTAGTGTATACTACTAAGCATGATTATGAGTATTCATAATAAAAATGTGTGCCTGTTCTGGTCAAGATATTGGATGCAACTATGGATGCTGACATATTGTTATAAGAAAATAGAATGTTTTATACCTGCTGCAAAGTTCAGTGACATTACTCAAAAAAATTATTCAAGATTCAAACTAATATTAAATGAAAATATTTACCATATAAAATATATTTAAATAACTACATAATTTGTATAAGTGTTTGAATAACACTTTAGAAATGTTAAAATATTTATAAGTATTTCTTGTAGAGAGAGATATAGAGAGGTTTAGAGGTTTTTTGCTTAATGTGACTTGTATTATAAAATTTATAATAATTTGGCATAGAATTTGGTAATTTAATTGATATAGTACAGGATTATTGAAAAACAAAATTGTTATTTTCTAACAGGTAACATATCCAGATTACTACACAAATGCATGTTGTAGTCACCCCTTGCTTATAGATGATAAACCTGAAGAAGTCATTACAGCTGCAAGGCGGAGGTTGAATCACGAGTTAGGTATACCGTTTGACCAGGTAAATATATTTTTATTGTACAGAATATTTAGTAAATATTTTGCAAATTTTTCTCAGTCACTTGATGTATGATAAGGCAACGAAGGGAAATCAGCAAACACCAACAATTCTTTATTTCTTTTTTATAACTATCTATTTAAAAAAGAACGTTATTATACTTTATCGCATTGTCGCACATTATTGACCTTGACTTTTTTATTTTCATATTTATATTATATACTGAAGCAAAAAGTTATGATAATATAATTACCGTTATGTTATTTCATGTCATTTGTTATACAAATAAAGTGTTAGTAGTGTTTATGTCCTTCATTTATTTATGTATATCGGCGCAAAGTTAAGTGCCATCTATTATAGTTTCAG
Source organism: Podotricha telesiphe (assembly GCA_038994665.1). Taxonomy (NCBI): domain Eukaryota; kingdom Metazoa; phylum Arthropoda; class Insecta; order Lepidoptera; family Nymphalidae; genus Podotricha; species Podotricha telesiphe. Next base: position 858,215 of record JAOYRR010000313.1, on the reverse strand, counting down.
TGGGCTATTTTTGGTCAAGTGCGTTGCTTATTAGTCTGGTCGTTAGTTGTACCAATGAGTGGTTGGACCGATGAGTGGCTGGACCAATGAGTAGCGAGACCAATGAATGGTTAGACTAATGAGTGGTGAGACCAATGAGTGGTGATTGATGATACGAAAAGCGTGTAGAACACTCGGTTGACTCCCGGTTGAACAGTTAACGTTGGACTCCAGTAGTGTTCGTTATTAGGCCCGGGCAGTAGAGATGAGTGTTGATGCATTTTAAAGGGTACCATTAAACCTACTGCGTCGTAAGTCCTAGGCCTGCCTCAGTGTTCCTCTCCCTGCAAGCGCCATTGGTCCGGTGCCCCCGGTGTTAAGTGTGACTTGCGTAGTGGCAAATATGTGTGAGTCAGTGTTGCCAGTGATAGATACTCAAATACAATATAAGACGAGACAGCTGAAAATGAAACATTTTCACCAGAAAAGTAACATTACACTATATGACATGATTTGTTTGTATCGTGTCGTATTGTGTCATATGTATAATAAATATATAAATGCAGGAATCAAAAAAATAATACTCTTTAAATTATTTAAAAAAATATTTGCACTTGTCATTTGTTTCATTTGTTTTATTTCTAACTGAATAAATTAAATAATAATGTGTATTTAAAAACGCATGGTGTATTTTAAAAAAAACAATGAATACATATCACATTCATTCCCCGAACGGTAATTGTTTTTACAAACCTCGCATATACAGTCATATACAGCCCCACTGCTAACAGTCTTTTAGCTAGATTATTTTGGGGCTGTAGGCTAGGCTAACCCTACAGCCCCAAAATAATCTATTTTCATTCAGCTGGACCCAGAGTTGTTCACGTTTCTAACTCGGGTGCACTACCACGACCCTGGAGACGGTGTCTGGGGCGAACATGAAATCGACCACATTCTGTTCCTCCAAGCCGATGTGAAAATCAAGCCTAATTCTGATGAAATATCGGAATACTGCTTCGTACCAAAGAATGAATTTAACTCGTAAGTATATCTTTTTCTTTACAGCGAGAACTTATTGGCCCAGATATATTTACTTTATGCATTTCTCGCTCTTTGCGGGTGGATTATTGACAAGAGTATATTACTCTGTTCATTAGTTTCCAATGAAACAAATATTCGAAGTAGAGCAGCAATACCTAACATCGTCTAAAAAGACAAATCCTTGTTTAAAAACGAATTCTGTCCAAGTGGGTTTAATTTTGAGCTTAAATCCATCGTCTGCATTTTAGTAAAACGCTAATTTAACACACTGCGGAAACATGGCTAACTAATAAATGTACATAATATGTATGTGTATCAGTGTTTAATTAATATAATGGTCAAACTATCTTCTGCGTTTTGTTAAATAATGGCAGCGATAAAAATGACTACTCACTATTTAAAATATTATTTTCCAACATTAACTTCTCGGTTAATAGTATATTTACAAGAAACGCGACCAATACTTAACTGATATGCGATAAGTGAATGAAATAAAAACTGTTAAATATCACCTAAGTGCTACATGAAACGTTGATTATTTTAAGTCCATGTACGATTTTAATTATTTATGTATCGAGCAACGTATTTATTTGTAAATATATTTTATGACTTCACGACTATTTCAATATAGATATATATATTGCAAAAAATGATAAGTGCCCTATAAATTGCATTTAGTTCAGTTCTTAAGCACCCGACACTATTAGAACGTATAAAAAAAATTTGCGATTCTACATTTCAGCAAGAAGGCTTGAAAAATCTAGTGAAAAGTCCACTCTAGTGTCCGCCTTGTTTAGCGACAGTTTTTCTTGTCACATTTGGACAACTGTATAACGAATCCTATACTGTCGCGTTGAATAACATTAAACGCCTTGCTCTTCGCTTACCTCTTTCTATCCGACTGCGGGACGCAAAGGAATGTTATGTGCTTATCATTCTATATTTATATTTGTTCCTGTGTAAAGTTGTAGAGACCAAACGCATTAACTGTTTTTGATGATTCTTAGTATTACCAAACGAAACGTCTGAGCTTTGCAAATATCACTAAACACATGGCAATAATCGAAAAACACCTTAGTGACAACCAGACGCCATATTGTCAAAATGGAAAATGTAAAAATCGACGAAGTACGTCAAGTAGGTACCTTGTACCTTGACAAGGTATTTAAATGATAATGATTATTATTTTCGAGTTGTTTATCGTTTTGCATTTCAAGTAACGGTTTAGGATATATATTTTACGATTTAAAGGTTGGTTTCACAACCATTCTTGCTATTATTCATAATTTTAAAGAGATACTTTACTTTAGTATTTCATTTTTGTTTTATATATATATAATTATTGCAGATCGTTGTCACTTAATAATCAAGGGTTTTTATATAGCAAAATCCATTAATTCTACACAATGGTTACTTTTTTAGCACAATGTTTTTTTAAACGTTAATTAAGTTAATTTCGACAAGTAGTAGCATTAGTAATTATCATGTTAAATGTTGATTGATTTTTACGTACATGTCATCATTTTCAATGAAAAGAAAATAAAAATGACAAGGCTAATAATAATATTTAAATAAAGTATAAATATTAGGAAAAACGGTTATTTTATTCTGTATTTCAAGTACACTCTAGTTTACTACATACTTCATATGGTTGCCTTTAGAGATGCTCTATTTGTAAAAACAAGTCTATTGTAATTTGTGGCATCTATTCTAAACCTCAACGTTGCGGGTCGGTTGCAATCGAATTATTTTTGGTTCTAAAAGGTAAAATATCAGTCGTTTCTTGTAAATATCTGTCTTAACTATATCAAAGCACTAACTTAGCGTAGCCTGATAGATGTAAGCTATGAACAAATGGATTTGTTTTAATAAAATCTACATGTACATTTAAGGTAATATTGACTGATATATGATAAGTTTTAATGGTTTAATTTGAAAATGTTTCTAGGTTCATTCCGACATTAGAAGGCCCATTGACACCATGGTTTAATATGATCCGCCGACATCGGCTGAAGTTATGGTGGGACAATCTGCATAGACTGCAGGAGCTGGCTGAGCCACATAAGATTCAGAAGTTTCTCAACGAAAAATAAATTTATTTTCCACTTACACATATTGCCGCTGGGAAAATACTACTTTTACTATTTTGAAAACATTTACGTTACATCGCGACTATTGTTATTATTTTATTCAACACATTAATCGGCTATACATTAGTTCATAAGAATCGGTTTATAATAAAATGTGTATCTATTAATTAAACATATTTTTATGGTAATTAAATATAAATTAATATTATAGGGAAATATCTTATTTCATTTTACTTAGTATTACAAAAGGGGTGCTTGAAATATAAATTTGTTTCAGATTTGAATTGTTTTATTTCACAACTAACACAAGTTTCTTTAATTTCTACTACTTTTCTTTATTTGTCAGTAAGTTTATTTTAATAGCTTCTGATATATACCTATTTAATATGAATAAATGATAACTTATTCATAAATAGGTTTAAGGAATTCGTCGAAACTCTCCGATCCCGAGGACGTCGCGGTTGTATCAATACGCTTGTATCTCGTGGTTGCCCACTGCGACGTTCTTGTAGGGAACTTTCTCTTGGACCATTTCTTTTTGGGAACGTCTAATTTAGTGTCAGTGACTGAACGCAAAAGGTAAGCTTCACATGTGGTCTGGTTGCCAAAGTGTAAACCATTCTTGTATGCCGTGTGGATATATCGCACCGCTATTATTTGCGTAATCTAGAGAAATATACATACTATTAGATAATACATCTGCGATACACAAAAAATATTACAACTTAGGCAACTTAACATTTTTAACATGTAAATATTGTTTCAAACTTTTATTTAATTTAAACGCTAAAATATTTAAGAATCGAACCATTGCTGCAATAATAAGAGCCATAACAGAGTTAAAGCGCCACGACACCGACATCATTTCAGCTATTAACTTTTCCTCACATCCACCTTCCCAAATTGTCAGTTGCTTCTAAAATTAGTTTCAATACTTTTAAAAAATGTTTATTCATATTTAAAATATAAAATTGCGTTTTTATACTTGAACGCTAACAAAAATCCTGTTAAGTAAGTATATGTACCTACTGACAGCTGTTATACCTTAATGATTTAGCCGGAGTAACGAAAAAATTCTAACTACTATTATGTAAGTTTTTGAGACTAGTAAGAGGCGTTTTAGCTCCTAACTCCAGACTACTAAAGCCTTGTATGAATAATATTAGATCGAACATGAGAACTTACTGTCTTAAACGTTCTTACATATGATGCATATTTATCCCATACCTATTGTTACAACCTTCAGCCGTACGTTGATTGAATTATATTGATTACTTAATAATATTATACCTATTTTTATTTACATTAATGATGGAATTAATAAGTTTACATAATTCGTCATCGCTCATCGCCGATAACAACACTGCATTGTTCATATTCACATAATTTAGTTGTCGTCAATGTACTATTTAGGATGAATCTTATATTGTATTGCATTTTTACACAGTCGTAAGTTGTCATTAATGTACTTTATAGCAACTCTAGTATTGGTAGCTCACATCATTTGTGGATACACATTTACACTACTTGTGTTGAAATATATAAAATTAATACGTCTATTTTAAAAATTAAAAACCAATAAATAAGATAACTTATTTTGTATTCTTTTTACCAATTATACTTTAACATCTAGTAATAAAGCATTTATAATGACTATAGACTACATTTGGGGCGGTGTCGTGCTTATGTGCCATATGTGTTATTCTTTCAAAACATAGTTGTAGATGGATAACAATAATAGTTTGTCATTTTCTGGGCTCAGTAAGGTACGGGATTCATATCTCCTTTCGACACGAATATTTTATCTACTATAATAGGTAGACATCGACACGCCTAAATAAAAGACTTTGTTATATTCAAATAAACACGACAAGCAAATGTATTTTCATACTTATTATAATAACAATTTAAATATTATTCTTTGAATACAAATGAAACTTACAGTGGGATCGTACTTATATATTGTACCCATCTTTGTGACCCCATGATGAATACAAGGCCACATTGCATTCATCGAACAACAACTGTACGGCACGTTATCCGCTATGAACTTGCGTACGGAGCTATTGAGAGGGTAATATATTTATTACAAAAACATTTCAGGTTTGAAAATTAATATACCTACTTGCATCGAAATCTACTTTATTAAATTATAATATAAATTTCACCGTATTTAAAAGTAGGACTAGGATAGTACAAAATGAATAGCCCGTTTAGAATTTCTTATATTAAAATTTTTGTTCTTAGCTAAATTATTACTTTTCTTTATAGTAAAAATAATTTGGATCGGAACATTTTTTTTAAGTTCACGCTTTTCCCACACAGTAGGGTAGGCTTAGAGAAACTGGTGTCTAGACAATCCCTTATCCCGAGTACGAGATATAGTGCGTAAACTAGCAGAACACAACGCCGCGCTTTAACTTCTAAAGTGAGGAAATAAAAATCTTTTAAATATATATAGGAAAATGTTTAAATTGATTAATAATTATTAAGCGATATCAGAGTGAGAATTGAACGCACTACCATCGTGTTTACAATTACCATTGAGCCACGATGACTATAATGATATTTAGAAGCAAAATATTAGTTGTGTATTATTAATTGATACTTACAGGACAGAGTCTGTGCTTTGCTCCGGTTTGTACCAAGGTATAAAAAACCATTCGTGATAACTAACTCTCCCGCAGCAGTGAAAGCGAGTTTGAAGACGATCTATAGCAATTTTAGATGGTAAATGAGTTGCGTATCGTAACATGGCTTTCGTGATACCGCCTTTTATTTTTGCTAAAAGTTATAAATATATCACCTGTAGAGACCTTAAGACCCTGTTTTTGTCTGAAGGAATTTCTATGTACCAGTATTAGTATACCTCTATACTCTACCTCTTATAATAGTGGATTGAAGAGCTGAATAAAATACAATTGCTAGGAATATAATTATTATTATTATTAATGCCCAGATGTAATAAAACAGACCATTTGTTACATTATACTCTTTTTTAGACAAACCAGCTTTAAACAGCTGATATAGCCCATATAGCTGAAATAATTTAAGTCGCATTATCGTCTTATATATAACGTATGGATAAATCTTATTTACATTATACACATTACATATATCTGCTTAAAGAAAAGTTGGCGGTAGGCACACAGAGCAACAAATTAGGTTTCCATATATTTTATTCCTTTCAATACTAATTTTAATTTTTTATATAAATAGTTTAAACCTCTATAACAACTGCCACAACGGAGCCACATGCTATAATAACTGGAATAGCGTTGCCATCAGGCCAGCAAACTAAGTCCAAAAGTGTACCTTCATCACTTCGTATGTTTTCTGATGTATTTATTAGCCAAATTAAGTAAAATATAACAATTGGCATGCAAGCCATTAGAACCATTCGAATGTTGTTAAATGATACCCAAGTTAAATGCATTGTTTAAAAGGACAAAGGACGTTTATAACATTTTGAAATACCACAAAAAAGGCTGCTGAAATCAGCTACTCATTGTATACATATACTATCGATAACAATAAACAGACAAGAATAACTAACTATGTTGCGCTATGAATTTCTGATATTGTTATTGACAGTGACTTTTTTTAATAAAAATAATAAGTGCTGTAAAATGGCAATTTTGAATTTAATATGTAATTGAGTAAATTCTGTACAATGTGTATATATTAAACATTGCTTGAAATAAAATAATAAAAGGTAAGGAAAATTTTACTTTTTCAGTTTTTCTATTTTCCCGCATCATCCCCAATAACCACCGCTCCTTCTTTCACTGTAGCCACTATAATCGTACCTACACAGCTGACCGAGTTCTTATCTTCCGTGCGTTTATTCTTATTTTCCAGAATCATGAACATTTAACCATCGTGTGTCAACATATTTATAACTTGCTTAACTTTATGACACTAATATCTCTACGTTTTCTTTGCGCCATATTTATATATATTCTCCTCCAGTTGGACCCGTTTACAGTGTTATATAAATGCAACGAGATAAAAGTAAGAGTATACATTTTTTTGAACTTAAGTATTTTTCATAAGTGACAACCCCACTTTCACCATGTCATAATTGACATTTGTAATTTATTTGTTATAAATTGAAATATGATATCAATAGGATTAGACGATAACTATATAACATCTTCCGTAATAACAGAAGTTTAATTTATAATTATTATATTATTTTAAATATTTTTAGTTTATTACACTATTATGAAGAAAGAGGATTCTTTAAAACTATGGGTGCTAAAGTTATGCCTGAAAATATTATACCCAAAGTTTAATACTGACACTTTTTTAGTCTTTCTAGCTATTAAAAGCAAATATTATATCACCAGGGGCTTAAACGGATACAAAATGAATAATTTTACGGTTAGAACCCTTCCAAAAAATGTTATTGCTTCTCTTTTGAAGGATATACAAGAAGAAAATTTGTCAGTTCTCTCACATAAATGTATAGTTATACCTAAAGAACAGTTTATTGAATTGGCAGCAGAAAATTTTTTTTACAAAGATAATGGTGTTTTATGGGTAATTATGAGAGTGGCAAAAGACTGTAAAAGAAAATATATCAGTGTGGATAGCAAAAGTACAAGCAATAGCTTAAAATACAATCTAAATGTAGTAGCATCACAAATCCATAAAAAGTTTTGGACTGATAACAAACCACAAATTGACTATGAAAGGATTGTGCCCATTGTTGGATCTAACTTAGTAACTCAAAACATAGCTTATACAAATGAAATTGAGTTCTTGAATACTATTCTAACCTTTGGACTTGAAAATAAAACAGATATTAGCATATCATTTCATCCTATTATATCCTTTGAATTTTCACCAAAAATAGCAGCAATCGCCGAAGTTAATCTTATTGTTAATGAATATGACTTGGAAAACGATTTTATAAAAGAAATATTGAGTAATCATTTTGAGGTGCCCAAAGCTGTTTCTCCAGATGATATCATCAGTATTGATCTTACTCCACAAATATTGTCTAAATATAGTTATAAGTACTTAGATTTAATTAAATCTAATGGAAAAATATACTTTAAATGTAAAAAAATACAAGCACAAGAAGGAATAATTGACAGACAAAGCAATGTAATACCTACATACTATATAATAAAAGGGGTAACTCAATTAACACTTGGAGAGAATACTCATTACTTAAAACCAAAGAATGAATATTTTGAATTGGCTGGTTCAACACATCATCACATTATTCATCTATGTCCAGATGGGCTTCGAGACAAATTTAACACATTGCAAGAAACAATAAACTTGTTTTTAAATGGTGAAATAGGTACTTATATTAACAAAATACATTAAGTATATATGTGTGTTTTAATAAATTTAAGTTAAGTAATATTTTATTACAGAAGAACTATCTGCAACTCTCGCAATGCCAATAATACCAATGCTTCTTTTAACCGGAAGTATGGGCTCTGGTAGACATCTTCTGGTAAAAACCTTAGCTAAATACAATGGTAACTATTTCTAAGCATTGTATATTATTTGATTTTAATAACAAAATAAAAATATTTTATTAATATTGGGAATAAAGCCACATCCTAATTTATTTTCAACTATAGTCACCATTAAATTTATTCATTGACACAGCTATTGTTGATTATAATATATTAAGAGCTAAAGTTTTTATTAATTGTAATATATATTTTAGGTCTTAATTGCTTACACATTGATTGCAATACTATACAAAATTCAACAGCAAAACAGACAGAGAGTAAAATTAACAGTATGATACAAAAAGCTAAAGCTGCTGCTCCAACATTTGTTTTAATGGATAATTATGAAGTAAGAATTCAAAAGTAAAAATATAAAAATTATATTTTACTTAATTTTAATAATTCACAAACATTTATCAGGTGTTTGCTGTAGATGCTGAAAACAATGAAGACTATCGAATTATGGAATATTTTACTAACACAATAACAGACTTGTATGAAAATTACACAAAACATCCCATTATATTTATAGCAATTACAGAGAAATGTGATTTAAAACCAAATATGATGAGAATATTTCTGGAAACAATTCACATACCAAAATTGACTTTACAACAGAGGCATCAAATGCTAAAATGGTATGCAAGTGTTATAAATTTGAATATGACAGATGGTCTCGTCAATATCAAAAAATCAAGCCAAAAATTAATACTTAATTTAGAAGAACAAAATATAGATAGTGATGTAAATGATGCATTATATAGAGTAGCATCTAAAACGGAAACATTTGTTCATGGGGACTTGGATACATTAATACACTTTGCTATGAGAGAGTCATATTTGAAACAAACTGAGTGTTCTTCCTATATATCACAAGATCCTAACTTGAGTTACATTCAAGAAGATGATTTTAATAAAGCTTTAGGTAGATTATTTTGTTGTATTCACATTTTTCTTAATATTCAACAGTAATATTATGACGAATTTAGAACGTGAATAAGTGTTTTTAAGATTATTGGCCAAATTATTATGAACCAATAATCATTTTATTATAGATATATTTTTTTTTCAAATATTTTTTCCAGCTTTACGTTGTATTTCGCATAGCAGTGTATACAGGACAGGGCCCGGAGAAATAAAAATAATTTAAATACAACAATTTCCTCGAGTAGGCATCAAACCCACAACCATTGCGTATACAGAGAGGTACTGTCCCACTGCGCCATGATAACCTCTACCAAAAGCATTTCATTTATAATGTGTAATATAATCATATTATTTTAATACAGATTCTATAAGAAACCTACAAAGTCAACATTTAGACACACCAAAAATCCCAAAAGTGTATTGGGAAGATATAGGGGGCTTAGAAAAATTGAAGAAAGAATTATTAAAAACCATTGAATTTCCTATTAAATTCCCTCACTTGTTTAAGAACTCGTCGCTCAAAAGATCAGGTAAGTATTTAACAAAAATTTAATTCGTTTTTTTTTCTCTATTTTCACACAAGCAGTCAAACTACCCAGGTATATGCAAAGTTATTTTTATAAGGATTTACGTTATATATTTATATATAAGTGTGTATGATAAGTAATAATAAATATTAGTTTATTTTCAGGTATTCTGCTATATGGACCACCAGGATGTGGCAAAACTCTTGTAGCAAAAGCAGTGAGTACAGAACTGAATGTGAGTTTCATGAGTGTCAAAGGCCCTGAACTACTTAACATGTATATAGGACAGTCTGAGGAAAATGTAAGAAAAGGTATGCTTTTAATTAGTGCTCATTACGAAAAATATAAAGGGCTATATTTATATTCATATAATTGCGAAATATATTATTTTTTCTATATTATATTTCGACATGATTTAATTTCGTACTGAGATATGTATAATTTAAAATGTGAGATTTGAGTGTCTGTTATCTAGTTTTGAACAAACTATGAAACTCGTGTAGATAATAAAATAATTTAATGCTTATTCTTAACTTTTTTTAAATGTATATATTACTGTAACAACCCGAACTATAGCAAAACCTACACATTTTCCTTAAAAGTAATGGTTTACCAACTAATGGTAAAAGTCCCAACTGTTTCTAACTTAATCCAATTAACCATGTTTTTAGAAATAAAACCGTTTAAAAAAAATGACCGAGATATAAGTTTATGAATAATTAACAACTATTCAGGCTTTTACCATAAGAGTTTGTAAATCTTTGAATTTACCGTAGTTCAGGCTTTTAATTATTATTATTAGTAATGTATACATACAATTCAGGATTTTACAGTCCACTTACATAAAAATATTTTAAATTGAAGTAATATAAGTATTGCCTCCGTGCAGTGTTCTCGTCGGCGCGCGCATCGTCGCCGTGCATCGTGTTCCTGGACGAGCTAGACGCGCTGGCGCCGCGTCGCGGAGCGGCCGGCGACTCGGGCGGCGCCAGCGACCGCGTCGTCAGCCAGCTGCTGGCCGAGCTGGACGGCGTCTCCACTGTTGACGGTCAGGCAGTCACTTGATTCGTTGTCCATGCCTTTTTTTTTAAGGGAGGCCTTTCTGTTCTTATTTTTATAATTTTTTTAGTTTAAATAATAGGAAACTAACGTTGTATACCTCATTTATGGGCTAACTCGACATGCATAATTATTAATTGTGAAGAAAAATCGGGGAAACAATACAGTTAATTAAGGGATAATTTAAAAATTTACTCAAATTTTTTTAATAAAAATTGTATTATCAGAAGTATACATATTTGTTATACAGCAGTTTCGTAGCAGAGAACCTACTGTTAAGACACTTCATTCTACACTCTTCGCCAAGTTATTGCCTCCAAAAAATAAACAAGTATTTTATTCTATAGTAGAATATTTAAAAGATGATTGAAAAGAGCTTGAACTTGAACTTGAAAAAAGAGAATTGAACTGTTGTGTTTCCCGCTGGCTCTTTTCAGCAGAACTGCCTTCCGAGACGGTTTTAGCTTTATGTTCATTCGACGATTCAAAAGTGCTTGCCAAAGTCTTTTTGAATAAAGGATATTTTGAATGTTACACAAATATTTTGTTTTGAATTCGAAGATAGTTGATGGAATGAGTTATTATTATTTATTTTATTAAACAATACAATAAATAATAATAATTTATAATAACTCATTTTGTATTAAACTGTACTATATAAATATTACCATTGCTTTTAGGTTTTTCCTTCCTATATAATGCTTAATCATTTACATTCGCGAACTGAAAAAAAATGTATTTATCTTATAATTAAGTATAGTTTTGTAAATTTATAGATGCGGACTCGTCTAGCTTTGTGTTCATAATGGGTGCCACAAACAGACCTGACTTATTAGAGCAGTCTCTCCTACGTCCTGGACGACTGGATAAACTCATATACGTAGGCCCGTATACTGGCTTGAGAGAAAAAACTTCAGTGCTTCAGGCGTTATGCAGGAGGTAAATATAAATATATATGTATTATATTTGAAATTGTTATTTTTACACTGTAAAATGATATAATAAATAAATAATTTAAAGAAAATATGACATAACGCGGCGTTGGGCGGCAGAAAGTGGGCAACGGAGTCTCTCGACTGACCCTGCTACGCAGGATAAAGCATAAAGCTGCATAAAAATTTTTGAAACATCTAATATTCCAGTTTCTTATAGTATTTTTGTCATCAAGTTACCATAGGTAACTACGTATTAAAAAAATAGTTCATTCAGTTGCACCTTGACAAAAAATTTTAAATATTAACAAGACATTTTTCTGAGAAACTTTCATAATTTTTACACATTTTTTTTTATTTATATAAAATCATTTTAGCTATAAGCTTCGAGAAGAAGTAAATTTGGAGGAGGTGTCAGCGGCACTCCCGGAGCGGAGCACGGGCGCCGACCTCTTGCACGTGGTGAGCACGGCGCGCGCCGCAGCCGTGCGTTCGCTCGTCAACAAACTGCACGACGGTATTATGACAAAATTAATGTTCGTCAGGCAGTTTCAAGTTTTGGATAACATCGATACAGTGCAATTTGAAAGGGTCTATATATGCGATGTATTGATTTCCACAAAAAGTGGAGGGAAACGGGGATCAAAACACTTGATTCTATCGGCCTAGCCCAGTGTGAGAGTTGCATAAAAACGTGCCCATATATTTATTAAAATTACTATTTTGTATGCTAGGTTTGAAAACGTTTATTAATTAGAGCTTTATACCTATTTTTACATTTATTTCAGGCCTTATAAAAGAAAGCGATTTAACGGAAGATGCAGTTATAATAGGAGTGTCAGAATTATGGCAAGGAGTGGAGTCTTTTCGACCATCAGTCACTGACGAAGAATTGGCATATTATGAATCTTTACAGTCACAAATGTAATTTATTTCAATGAAGTTATAAAATAAGATTTACAAATATATAGCAAGTAATAAGATAGATAGATGTCTTTCTTTCTTTTTAGCCCATTTTACATAATACATACACTTTAAAAAGTGCTTTGTTAAGCAGTACAAATTGCAATTTGCGTAATGTTAAAATGAGTACGTTTTTTAATAGATTATTTTAATTAAATTTCTGAAAAAAAATCGAATATTAATTGAATATTTGTATTTATTATTATGAAAAAGGAAACTGGTGTTAGGTTTTTCCTTATGGGTAAAATGAGCAAGTAGAGGAGTGAAGAAAGACTAAAGGGCTTCCTTTACCCTCTCTCAGTATTTGTAGTACACTGCGTGTGCTACTAGATACTCATTGAAACCTAAGTATAAACAATTTCGAGTTTTACATTTATTTACATGGCTTTGACATAGTCAGGCTTTACAACAAGAGTAAAATAATGATTATTTAATCTCAACTTTACATAAGAGGTGCTAGTAACACTCTATTAGTTAATATGAAATAAGTTCAAACTAATTTGACATTAATTATTGTGAAAACTTATGTGAAAGTAGCTTATAAGTGGAATTCACTTGTCTTAAAGCTTACTCTAGTGGACAAAATTCGTTAAACACAAACAAATAATATATTCTATTAAAGTATAAAATTTAGAATGTAAAGTTTTCGACAACAATATTCGTAATGTAAATTTCCTTACGTCCGCGTTCTCCTTAAAACACAAACTGGTTAAATTTATAACTTAAATGGATTACGTAACTTTTTTGTTTTTATGATCCGATTATATGTTATAAGCATTAAATATTTAAATTTACCGAATACAATAATCTGGAATTGCTGTGTTTCCCCGAGATAAGCGTGCATAAACAAACAGATAAATAGAAAAGAAAATTAAATATCATTGTTTTGGGTTCTATTATATTTTTTAAAGTGTTAATCGCACACTTAGAAAATTGAAACAGAGACATATTTAGAAAACGTATAAAAATTTGAAGACAGCAGGATTTGAACCCGCGCCGCTTGAACGGTTTTCAAGAGGCGCGGTGCCGCTGCGTTCAAATTTTTATATATTTTCTAAATATGTCTTTTACTATTATATTCATAGACACCCCTAATAATATTTCTTTTCATATATCTTCCATGTACAGACAGCGATCAGTTATATTTTTATTTTATGTCTATACATAATCTATGATTAGGACTTATGGATAATTCTATTGAGGTTGGACTGTAGTAAATATTTTTGAATAAATTAAATATAAGAATTTATTATAACATACTTTTTCTTATGTAATTTACAAGCTTATAGGATAGGAGTTATTTATTTGTAGATTTACTAGAACGCATGTGAACAAAATACAAATAGAATATAAATAGGCAATTTTTAAAATTTAAAAGAACACAAATACGTGATATTTTTTAAATATTATAAAATATTTTTAATCTATAATGAAATGTGTTCGATTTTAAGAATCCAATATATTATCTGTACCAGCGTCTATTATTCCTTTTCGTTTTCAAGATGGTGAGTGATCATGCAAACTCGCATATATTTGTTAAAATTAATAGATAAGATTGATTTCACTAGTGGTATTTGTACTAGAAGATTCGTTAAAGACATACATAAATTCATATAATTACAGTTTAAATTTAAAATACTCATTTTTAGATTATTTTTGTCTTCAACATTTACATATAACCTCGTGGTCAAAGATGTCATATCAACTTAATATTTTTATTGTAGCCGCCCAAGAAGGACGCAAAATCCTCGGCAAAGCAGCCTCAGAAAACTCAGAAGAAGAAGGAAGGATCTGGCGGCGGCAAAGCAAAAAAGAAGGTATAGTTAACAATGTCATTTAGTGAGGTTAGGTGGTAAAGTGGCAGCATGATTTTTCTAAAATTTAAACCAAGTGATTATTTCAATTTGCTTGATATTTGTGAGAGCAAACTTAAACTGATATATTGAGTCTGATGGTTAAAAATATTAACAATTGATAACTATTATTAAAAAAAAAGTTTTTATCCGTTTTATTTGTGTATTTTGCAGAAGTGGTCCAAAGGAAAAGTACGTGACAAGTTAAATAACCAAGTGTTGTTTGATAAACCTACGTACGAGAAACTCTACAAAGAAGTGCCACAGTATAAGCTCATTACTCCTGCAGTGGTCTCTGAAAGATTGAAGGTCAGGGGATCCCTCGCCAGGAGGGCGCTCATCGAATTAAGAGAAAAGGGTGAGTTGCATTGCAGTAACTTGTTACAGTAACCAAACTACGATCTTTTTATATGATTAATTATTATAGTGAATTAAGTGTTTTTAAATTATATATTATATACATAGTTTTATGATGATCTCTTACACTGGATAAACCATGACAGTAAAAAGCTGATATATTGAGTCTGATAACTATACTTCAAGTCAAGGTTTATAATAACTACATATTTGAATTACTTTAATTGAGTATTTTATTTCAGGCTTAATTAAGCAAGTAGTTCAACACCACGGTCAAGTGATATACACAAGAGCAACAAAGGGTGATGATCCTGTCGCTTGATTATGAATAAGTAAATAATAAAACAAAATCCAACAATGTTTTTTATTTATAATAATAATAAATTTTATAAGTATAAATATACAAATTTATGATATTTAAGTATTCAACACGAATAGTCTCGTTCAATTTAAAAAAAAAATTTTTTTATATATATATAAAATTTCAACACTAATATGTTCAATCTTATGTTTGTTTTATTTATATAGCAGTGTCAAATATTACTTCAATATAATTTTGATCATGCGATTTGTATAATGATACATGTAATCTACCTAATGGTTACTTTGTGTTTATCATTAATATCAGTCATTGCAAATCTGATGGTTGGGTATAGATCTCTTAGATGATCTTTAAAATTAGATGCATGTTCTTCATTACCAGCTTCAACTACAACGTTGGCCTGATAAAATATATATATTTAACTTACGTATACAATAAATGTAAATTATATGAAATTTATTTATGCTAATTGTTATTTTTTGTTTTACTTATATACTAAAGAATTAGCAACATTAAAAAAAACGTTATTTAATTACTTGTGTAACACTATTGAAAAATATTATATATATTTAATTGGTTTTGTAATAATCATAGTACAGATATCTAACCCAAGTAATTCCTACATCACTATGGACCCATATCTGTTCTGTCGTAAGACTCTTGAGTATCACACGCTCGTCTGTTACAGCCTTTGCAAGTTTTTCTAGGCCGTGACAATTATCAGGCAAAGCCACAGCAAATCGCATTAATCGCCCACATACCCCGAGTCCACGCTGTATAGTACGCGACAACCTCGCTGGGTCGATATTACCTCCACTTACAACACAGACAACACTGGAAATGGAGAATAGACATTTAAATACAGTTGCGATGAGAAATTATTACATATTAAAAAAATATAAATATTTAAATTTACCGTTTTCCTTTCAATTCTGGAACCAAACCTTGCATTACTGCAGCTAAAGCGCAGAGTCCAGCACCATCCGCCACTAAGCGTTCGAGTTCTAATACGTTTATTACAGCCCGAGCAATATACGCTTCATCCACAACTAACTACAGCATAAAAGAATAATATCAATCAATCGATTAAAAATTAAAAAACGATCTAGTAATTAGAGAGAATGGTGGTCGAGTTAGAGGAGCGTATAAGAGTTTCTTGACGTAACCAGATAGAACGTATAGCTTAGTGCACTATGAGCCAGAGTACTTGGATAATTTTCAAGGGGCGCGAGTTCAAATTTTTATACGTTTTCTAAAAATATTTTTAATAGCCTAAATTTGTAAATAAAAATGTTGAAAACCAATATGTATTTACAGTTTTCTTTAACTTTGTATTCAATAATTATCTCTGTCTAATCTTTCCTTTAATCGTAGCAAATGCGTTTACTCCGACAATAGACGTATTGAGCCCCTGAGCTAGATTTGGTACGACAGGCACAGTCACTGGGTGTGTCCTGCCTGTAAAGCTTTCATCATCTTCGGTACCTTTGCACATTCTGCTCCCTGGCCAAAATAATCACATATACAGTGATAGTTGAATGAGTAACAATATTGATAATTACCAACCCACTAGACTTAGAGGCAGTACCTACTTTTGACATTGTTAACTTATTTTACATTTCAATCTTTTTCACTACTAAAAATGAAAATGAAGTGGACTATGAAAAATCGTGGTACGTTCATCTAGAGAACTCAAATTTTACCGTTTATAATTTTATGACATATACTACTAGCTAACTTAGGTAAACAAACTGCTACTCTTTGTTATTCAGATCTAAATTAGGGTACAGTCTAGGGCAGTAAGCAGCCTAGGCAGAAAGAAGAACCGGCTTACATAAACCAGGCAAGTGCACTTTAACTTCTTGCATGCGACGAGTGTAGCAGCAAGCAGTCCGCCTGCCGCCACCGGCACTATCACCGCGTCTGTTTCTGGTAACTGTGTGATTATTTCCACACCAACGGTTCCCAGCCCGGCTAACATGAATGGGTCATCTGAACTAAAGTAATATAAAATATTTTATATATTCAAATAACTAACTTCAAAGTTAAAATAATAGATACGTAGCTTTGCGATATCTTTAAATGTTATGAAAGCCACTTATTATGGGATCCAATATTATTACAAAGAAAAGAAAACCTTAGCAATATTTGATTTCCGTTATTATTTGCTTTATTAGCATAATGTATAGCATCTGCGAGTGTTTCACCATACAAAACGACGTCTGCACCGAGATCGGCGCAACGGTGCGTAAGTGACGGCGGACTATGGTCCGGCAAAACCACGGTAACCTGAATAAATATGCATATTAAAAAGAATATTATAAGAAATATGTATCTTATTTTTCCCTTTGGTTTAGTCGAATCTTTTCTTGTTACCATTATAATTTAAAATAACTAAACTGCATTTTTGAATAAGAAGACAATTGACTGAATTATGGAAGTCTAATTTTTGGATGAATAACATTAATAGGTAATATTTAATAATCAATACGTAATCGTCGTAATATGTACAATCAGGGATAAGAATCGGCAAATAAGTATACATATACCTACATGCTATGCATATCAAACGTACCTTAGTCAATTAAACTAAACGCACCAACTCAATAACAAATATTTTTTAATGAACCTACCACGAATATTTCTGAAATAAAAATAATATTTTATTTACAGGTATCCTCAACGATCCGCCATGATAGGCTGCACCTAGTGCAGTATTACCATTAGAAGGGATTATAACTCCTCTCTGAGCCATTTCATCGTTATTAGCGACAAAAGCATTCCGGATCCCACGTTCAGCACAACTACAAAATAGTTTTTAACAAAATTATATAAATGACTCCAAACTACAACTAGTATAATATTTTTATATAAAATTTCATAAATATTACCTTCCAGTATACTGCAAATTGTCGCATTTTAAATAAATATTGTAATCCATATTCTTACTTATCTTTGCTTCCTATATAAAGGTGAGACGTTAAATATTTGCACACATTACTTTTCTATATGTTGCCATAGGCAATATCTAAATGGAAAATACGGCTGCCCCATTTCAAGACCTAGTTAGAACTTAAAACGAAATTTTATAGAAGAGCACAAAAATATAAGCCTACAAAATGTATTAATGTTATGTATGAAAAGCTAATTAAATTATATGTATATTATGTATTAAGGATAATTGCCACAAGATATTTGAATTCATACAGCAATTAGTTAAACATAGTAAGAACATTTGTTAGGTTTTGTTAAGATTTATAGAACAAGGAATTAAGCAAAATTATAATAAAGCTAAATTCTAGTACCTACCTAAATTTATAGGATATGTAAACGCTCGAATCGTTGAGACAATTTAAAGTACACTTTGAAATGGTTAAAGTAACCACTAGGTTTATAGCAGTGATGAGGGAGTGAATAGTGCATTTACTAGGCATTGGGGCTTAAATAAATCTGCTTTTGTGTGAGTTTAAGATGCTGGTATTTTTTATTTGGAAGCGATTGAATAGGTAATAAAATGAGTAATAAAATGATTTTAGTTAAAGATTGTTGAATGTTTGTTACATGTTAAATATAGTAGTAGCTGAAGTTTTAAAAAAATATACTAACACATAGTGGTGTGTGTATTACTCCATCTTCAATCCTCTGCACTGCTTGTCTTATTTCATTGAATGATAAAATATGAGGTTGCTCTACAGAATCTGAATTGTCCTTTGTATTTACATGAAATTATCAAGAGTATTTGTAATGTTTTTTTAAAAAGCAATTGTTTATCATATAAATGATTATAACACACATTTTATTAAATACATACCATTGTAAGAAAAACAATTATTGTATGTGTAAATTATAATTTACATAAACATATATAAGTTTATATTAGAATTAATTGCTGATTATTGAAATTTTACAAAAAATTTGATTTGAAAACAAAAGATACTGTCATATGAATTACTGTCATGTTACTTGTAACAAAATTATTGAGTCTACAAAAACTCAGGTCACCAAAATAATCTGTAAAATAATATGTTATGGTTTTTTTTTGTTTTTAATATTATATTTTTGTACAGAATTAGGGTTTATATAAAAAATAAGAGAAAATCATTATAAATTTTATTTTTGTAGTTGTATATTAATTAATTGCTAATGCATCATTTTGAGTTTCTTGAGCAAGTTGTATCTGCAAATTTAATAGTTTATTTTTCAAGACAACAATACCCATTAAAACTATATTTTCTGGTTTAAGGGCTCCTGATGATTCAACGTTGTAAAAGAATTTGTTTGGTTTAGCTTCCCAGTTAAATTCGGCTTCATATTGATCCTCATCAAGCTCTGTATGTTCGCTTTTAGGCCATTCATCTGGTCTTGGATATAAAGTGTGCCTCATAGCATTGTCTGGGTCATATTCAAAAGAAACTCCTGCAGTAGGATTCCATTTTGCATGTTCCTTACCAAAGCCTTTTTTAGCATATGCTCTCAGTTTCAACTCTTGTCCTTTCCTTAACTTAATTATTAAAATTTCATCTAGCTCACCGTAGTCCGCTTGATCTTCGTCTCGATGTCGCGATGTAACCGGCACTACTCTGGGATCACTAGATTTTAGATCTGCAGTTGTGACGTGCCTCGTTTGGTCGCCTGTACATTTGACGTCTAATGTAAATTCAACGCTACATTCTGTGCAAAAATCAGCGCACATACAATCTCTAGAGTATCGAATTTTATCAACAACATCATCGGAAATAAGAGGAATCAGACCAATACGGTGCGATAAAAATTCATCACTTAAGACTGTCGAATTTGCTTCTAGTTGTACCCAATCTATGGCCATCGTTGGAGTTTCAGCAATAAACACTCGGCGCATACTATTTGCAACGCTTAATTCTGTATCTTCTACAATAAACTTAACATTGTCATCAGTTAACTCTGTTATATGTACGGATGGTTGGTTTGCATACGGCATTTTGTATCACGGCATAAAAACTTGAAATGTTTTTAGTTTTACTTTGTTATGATTCTTTATTGTCTTTACTTATCAATAATTGACACTACTACAGTTTATATGTAAAATTACAAAATATTACACCGAGCCAATTTGTTAGTTATGTTTGTCAAATTGACTTTTGACAGCGTGAGACATGAGTGAAGCTTAAATCGAGACAAGTTATCAAGTATTAAGTATCAGTCGTACCAAAATATTATACATCATAGACATAGAACCGCTTAAGTAATAACACAAAATAATTCGCTTAAAAAAAGGCATAAATATTTAATAATTTTAATTAAAAGAACTTATATAAATGCAAAATGCAAGTATCACCGATCACTCACATGATACGAGTATGTAACTTAATAATTTTAACTATCATGTTCTAATGTTAAAAAGTTAAATAAAATATTTAATATTATAAATTAGTGGAAATATTAAAATTATCAATGAGAAATAGTTAATAAATAAATAGATTTAATTTTAGAGTATTCTTTTTCTTTGTTTTGTGATTAAATTACTTTTTTATTTATATGCGCACATACAAATATATAACTACTTAAAAATCAAGCATCTTCATATGTATTCCCTCATTTTAAATAAACAATTTAAAATTGAAATATAAATAATTAATAGTTTATTTCAAAAGCGCAACAATTTTGCTCATAAGACTATAAAAGCTTAGCGAAAGGTTTAGTTCATAACATATCTACGATAGTCCTTGAATCATACGTTATTTTTTTTATTGTATTGTTATTTATAAAAGTGAGATGGAACAGTACGAAAAGAGACTTTCGGTAAGATTTTTAATATATGTACTTGTAGGTACATAAATATATAATTATACTATATAAATATATAAATGAGCTTTATGTTTTTAAATAAATCTAAAAAAGTAACATTAATAACATATCTCGTGGATATTTCTTCCTAACTTGAATATTTATGTTTCGTGTGATTTTTAATCATTACACAATACCACTAAAATGATTTACATATTGTTGGTTTATTTAATCATATTAATTAGGTAGTTTGTTTCAAAATATTATAAATAACGAGTTTCGTTAATCATGTCATCGTACTTAGAGTTACGGTTGATAAAGTTATCTCTTAAGCATGTCATTAAGTATGCTAGCGCACCCTATGACCCCCATCACTAATTACCGAGTATCTAGTAAAAGTTAGATCAGGCAGTTAGAAATGGCTCTCAGTCCGAAGCTGCTTTCCGAAGAGAAGAGGACTGGAGGCATAGTATAGTGTTGTTAAGCCAATATGATTTTCCAGACAGTCGAATATGATCCTATGTGCGACAAGGACCACCCTCAGAGGATATCGTTTGAGGATGTTTCTGCAGCCGCTTTCAGAATTCAAAGTGGAATTATAAAAACTCCATGTGTTGTAAGTACTAACATATTTTTTTTATTTAATTTTATTTAAATGTTTATTTTAAACAGACTTTAAACATGTACCGAAACATGATAACAAATCGTACCTCAGAGATAACGTTATACTATTATTTTTAATATATTTTACTAATTATATATTGTTATTACACTTGATACAATTTAACATTGTAAAAAAAATCAAAAGGTTAAGAGCCAATACTACAATATATGTAAAAAAAATATACGACAAATGAGGTTCTATAGTTTTTAATATTTTAAAGTGTGTTGGCCTCAGTCTGTCCCAGTTTCTGCCAACTCAAAAACGTAGCCAACGCCGCCCTTTCTCTTACTAGATTAGGGAACGTCTATGTTTCACATATACTATATAATTAATAAATGATAGAAAATACAACACTTTGATAGATATTAAATAGGTATATTATCGAGCTGAACGTCATCTGCATGCAATTTAAGTGCCACTTGCGTCATACTCGTGCAACTATGATGATTTTACAAGCTACTCGTATATTCTTTCTTGTAATGATGATTTGTTTTCAGTCGCAGTTTTGATGCCTACCATTCATATTCTATATTGTCTACGGAAGATACAAACAAGCTTAATTCGTTACTATCTTAACTGGACTTTACAAAAATTTCATTGCTTTATAATATGTGAGACGCATAAATAAAGAATGGATTTATATTAAACAAACATATAAAAACAAAAGATGGCTCAATCGCGGCTTAGGTCATAGTATACAAACTAAAAATAATAATAAAAAATTCAAATGTACTGTAATTAAGTATCTCTTTCAGAAATCCCACATGTCCTCTATTTATGGAATGGAAATTTACCTCAAAAACGACTTTCTTCAACACACTGGAAGGTAAAAAAAAGCAGCTTCACGCTTTTTCCCGAACAGTAGGTTAGTCAAAGAGAACCGCCCGAAATCGAGACATTGCGTGTTGAGTGGCGGAACTCAACGCCGCGTAGGTTAGGTTCAGAGCGAAGAAATGAGAATATTTTAAATATATCCCCCGAGTGGGAATCGAACTAACAACCATCGCGTTTTGCAGTCAGATTCTCAGTGCCTAATGATATAGGTAAAACATAAACTTTATTTAGCTATTAATTAAAAATTGTTACAAGTATTACGCGAATTTATTTGCTCCTATCCTATCTTCTATCTTTTAACAATTCTACTTTGGTCAACTTCTTGTCTGTTTTTTGTCATATTTTCGATTAGACAGGAAAAGCATTGTCGTTCGATTTGCTTGAAAATTAACACAATTTGTGTCCAAGCATAATTAATGTTTTTCATAGCATAAACGTGTCGTGCATACTAACCAGGCCGACCAGACGAGAGAACAATTTTAATCGTGTTTCCTTTAGATTAATTTAAACTATTTTTTTTAACTTTAATTACGTTATGGATTAACTCATTACATTTTTAAACCAAAAATATTAATTAACATATGTTTGGATTAGTTTCAAAGAGAGGGGAGCACGCAACGCATTGCTGTTACTTTCACCGGATGCCAAAGCCCGTGGTGTTATATCCGCTTCACTCGGAAACCATTCTCAAGGTCTAAGCTATCACGCCAACCAGCTCAATATACCAGCAACCGTGGTCATGCCCAATGTGGCCCCCATGATGAAAATACAAAATTGCAGATCTTTCGGCGCCAATGTCGTAATACACGGCCATAACATGATGGAAGCGAAATTCCATGCAATGATGTTGGGTAAAGAAAGGGGACTCACCTATATTAACGGGTAATTTAGCCTCTTACAATTTTTTTTTTCGCAGTGTTTATGTTAAATAGTTTTCTTGCATATAGTTACAAATTTAAACCTAATTATTATAAAGCACGCAACTGAAACTCAGAGAAGTTCTTGCGTTATAGTTGAGTGCTTAAACATTACCCAGGTTTTATCAGAATTCTAATAAGAAGCAAGCTTAGGATACGACAAACATTTTGAGAAAACGTTTCAAAAACGAAGGTAGCGCCATACCTATAGCGGTCAGAGGGCTTGTACGGTTTCCAAGGGTTCGAGCCTAGCTACGTTAAAATTTTTATACTTTATTTTTTATATCTTAAGTGTTTGAATAACACTTTAAAAATGTTAAAAAACATGCTTTTAACTTATAATAAACAATTTGAAAAATAATCCACAAATTCACAAGAAGGTTTATTTACGTCACAATTATTATTTTATAAGCATATACATATTTTTGTATTTTGTTATAAATATAATATATAAAACTCCCTTTTAATTAAGATATGATCATCCCCATATAATGGCTGGTCAGGGGACCGTTGGTCTTGAAATATTAGAGCAAGTGCCCGACGTTGACGCTGTACTCGTACCTGTTGGGGGCGGTGGACTGTTAGCCGGCGTTGTGACTGCGATAAAAAACATAAAACCTCATGTTCTTATTTATGTACGTAGCTCTTATAAAATTACTTATAAACGATTAAAAAACTTTATTTCCAACAGGTTTACGTTCTTAAGCACCATAAAAAGAACTTAGTGTCCAGGCCGTCCGTCTCTACCTTACGCCCGAATTCGAGAAGAATTAAAGACATTGCGTGTTGACTAATGAAACACTTTGTCTTACCAGATTAGAGAAATCAAAATAATTTAAATATAATACAATCATTTTCCCGAGCCCACAATCTTACTTGGTTTACTTGATATGAGTTATATTGTTTTTTCTAGTTTTACACCATTATTCAAATATTTTTTAATGTTTCAGCTAAGTAAACACCACAGAGACCAAAACAAATAATAATAATATATGTAGTGAAATTTTGTGTTTTCAATTACCTTAAGTAAAAATATAATACATAATTACTTTCTATAAAATTTTAGGGTGTAGAATCAGAAAAATGTCCAAGTATGAAAGTTGCGATGAAAAATGAAGAACCAATGAGTGTGGAAATACGTTCCACACTCGCGGACGGTCTCGCCGTTCCTACTGTTGGGTACAACGCTTTCGTTACCGTGAAGCCGCTTATTGACAAATTGGCAAGTAGTTTTATTTTATAACATTTTAAAGTGAACCTATCTCACATATTTCTTATTTTAAACATACTAGTTTCCTATTCAAATAATTTTTTGATACTAAATGCCATCTATTTTTAATACATTTTTATTTTTTTAAAGTTTTAATCGAAAATTGAAAAATATATATTTAGAAAACGTATAAAAGTTTGAACCCGCGACTCTTGAAAACTGTTCAAGCGCTCTGACCGCTAAGCCATGCGTTCTACATCCAGCTACGCCGCAATTTTTATACGTTTATTACAACTTATTATGCTAACAACAAATATAGTAGTAATATACTCGTATATCTGGGCATGCTTACACGATTAAAATACTAAATCTGTAATGCAATCATTAATTTTAAAATATTAAATCGAGTTTACAACTAATGCTGAAACCATTCAATTAATCTGTGACGGAAAAGTATTCGACCTCTTATCACGAAAACTATGCGTCGCATGAGTATGTATTTTGGCACAAGTAAAGTGTAATTCTGATTAGTTTTTGGTTCGATTTCCACTCGGTAGAATGATCATAATTTAATCATTTTAATTTCTCCGCTTTCGTACACAAGACAAAGAGCGGCGTTGGATGTCGCCTCTCAACTTCTATGTCCAAAATTACGAGTAGTATGAGGAAATATGCAGAAAGTGGAAAGCCAAGTGTTGTGGCACACTAGGTTCCTCAGACTATATGTATATATATATATATATATATATATATATATATATATATATATATATGGCTAAAAGCGTGCAGCTGTAAAAATATTACGAGTATACTTGATATATAGGTCTGTATTTTTATGTTAAGTAGTTTAAACGTTACTAAGGCAACGTACAGTTTACGCGTCGTCAACGGGGCCTCTATAATCTAGTTATATATAAATATAGTCGTACCTGAAGATAATTAAAGCAAACAAGAGTGTTGACCCACATTTGTATTTTGAACTTTTTAAAAGTTTATATTTCGTTGATAAGAATTAATAATGTTGTATTATTTATGATTTTGCTGTTGCTTAACAGGATGTTTTATTATATGTATATTTATACATATAATAAAACTGATCGCTGTCTGTTCACGGAAGATTTATGAAAAACAAAAATTGGCGGCATTTATCAATGTAATAGAACTCAAAACATTGATTTATAATTTTCTTTTCTGTTTGTCAGTGCGTATGTGCACGCTAATAACAGAAACGACTTAACCGATTTTAATGCAGGTTTGACTATTGTATTAGCAAAGTATATGATTTAAGTGAGAACTCGGGCGGGCGAAAATACGAATAAGTTATAGTCGTATAGCTTACGCAGGCGAAGCTGCAAGCGGGTCGCTAGTCTAATATATAATAAAAAATAATGGGTAATATGGTAATAAAATATAATGGGAAATATAATAGGTAATACGGTAATATAATTCATAGGTACGGTTTATAGTAGATAACTATTTTATTCGTGAATATAATACTACTACATAATATGATATATTCATATTTTTTTAAAATATGTAAAAAAACATCAAGCTACAAGAAATACAGACTCAATAACACATAAACATAGATTGCGGCCTTTACGATATTAGAAAGTAATGTACCTATGTTGATTTCCTCATACTTTAAGGGCGCATTCCGCCACATAAGTATTGAAATAGATATTGTTAGAAGTTTATTTATTTCCTAAAAAAGACAAAGATAAGGTGTATTTTGTAAAAAGGACAAAAAACATGTTTATGACACTAACCGTGGCAAAAAGGCCATCAGTTTTAAATTAGCAATCTAGCATCTAGTAGTATTTAATATTTTTGCGTACAAGAGGCAAGTAAACGCGACAGCTCGATAATGATTAAAGATTTTACGGTTTATAAAGGATAGTAAATCATATTAATTGTAATGCTCCTACGCACAACTACAAAGGTTTAATGTTGTATAAAGGTATTTAGTATAATAATAGTATGTTAACGAAACAGATTACAGTAAATGAAGATTGGATAGCTCGAGCCATTTTGCGACTTGTAGAACAAGAGAAATACGTTGTAGAAGGCGGTGGCGCAGTTTGTGTGGCGGCCATCATGGCTGGTCTCGTTGAAGATTTGGCAGGCAAAAAGTAAGTGACTTTTTTATTCACGTATATATCATTTATAACAGTTTTAAATTAATAATGAGACGTTCCGTTCTCTAGTCGTTTTGATAATACATTTGATAGTAGCTACTTGTGGAAAGAGTAAAGGCCATCGTGGCACAGAGTGACAGCGTGTGAGTGTAAACGTGATAGGCTGTGGGTTCGATTCCCACTCGGGGTAATGATTATATTTGATTTTTTCCGTTCTTATCCTTGAGACAAAACATGGCGTTGAGTTCCCACACTCTTCAAGACGCGGGTTGAAATACCGCTGTGTTCAAATACTTATACGTTTTCTAAATATATATTTTTCAATTTCCTAATTGTGTGAATAACAGTATAAAAAAATGTTAAATGCAGAGTGGTCTGCATTCTGTCGGGGGGTAATATCGACACGACGATCTTGGGACGGTGCCTGGAGCGCGGGCTCGCGGCGGAGGAGCGCCTCGTCAAGTTCAAGGTGACAGTGAGCGACCGCCCCGGCGGCATCGCGGAGCTGTGCAAGCTCATTGCTTCCATTGGAGTGTCTATAAAGGATATCATGCAAGAGCGGGCTTGGGTCTGCGGGGATATATTCAGTGTTAGAGTAAGTGCCTTTTAGATTTGTTTATGTTATTATTATTTTTGTTGTACACAAGTACAATATGGCGCATGGTGAATTATTAAGCTTAAATTATTTCTCCGCTCTGGCATAGCATAAAACAACAAGAAAAGTGGAGAAACTAGTGTTAAGATTCTCTCTACTTGCCTTGTGTTACGTTTAAAAAAGCGTAAAGCTAAAAAAACTGGTTGTTTAGTTTCCACTCAGAGGATTTCAATATTTACAATATTTTAGTTTCCCCAGTTTAATTAATGTGGATTTGCTTTCTTTCCTCCAATGGTTCTCAATGGATCCTCTCATTAACCCGCATATACAGAAGAAGCGTATTTATTTATTATTGTTGTAAAATGAGACGCTCCATGGTAAAGGTTTACTGGCAAAATATTGTATATCCGCTTAAAAATGTTATACCATATTTAAAACTATATATTAATAATAGAGAGATGAGAGTACCTTACATTATTTTATAAAAAATGGTATTTACAAAATCTAAAGCTTTCCAATTTCGAGTTATGAGAAATTTATCATTATAAACTTACATACATACTTATTTAAATAAAATACGAAGTTGAAAACCAACTTTTATAATAACGAATAGACATACATTTAATTAATAAATATTTCACACAATACCATTTATGATGAAAGTGACATCTATGTTGCTATGGCTACGCGTCTAATAATTAATATTACTAATATTTTTTTACAGGTAAAAGTTGTATGTGAAACAAGAGGACCTGAACACATGGTCGAACTTCGGAACTTAATTTGTAGCACATATAAGGAATGGTACTTTTCTAGGGAATGGGACGACCGCGGTCGCAGGTCCAGCACTGACTCACTTGATGATGTCTCTCATTAATATTAAGAGATCTACTATTAGAAAAAATATTAGTCTGTGGTCTAAAAAACTTGGCTATATATTTTCATTATTAATTATTAGATTATTTTATATTTTAATTATTAGATAAACCTTTTCGTTTTTTTAATAATGAGTCGCTTAGCGATTATAGATGGCCGTAACAGCAGCAAGTCAGTATAGTTTTATTGAAGTGTAGTAATATATTAAGTTCCATTAAATTCTTTTTTCTTCAATTTAAATAAGTATTTACATTAATATGTGAGTGAAAATCACTGCCATCCTATTTTGCCTTAATTGTGGGCGCAGGAGTATGAAATTTGGCTCAGTTAATGTTTATATGAAGGAGATATGCAGAAAGCCACTGTTTTTTGAATACATGAGAAATACATATAATTGATAAAATATATGTTTGCTACACATTTTTTTATAAAGTGGCATAAACGTAGACACTGCTAAGGCAACGCGTATTTAACGCGTCAACGGCCAAGAGGTCTACTACTTTAGATAATTAAACCTTCTAGACAATAAGTAATAGTAATAATAATAAGGAAATTGTATATTTAAAAAATATATAATTTGACTGTGATAAAAATATATTTTTACCAATAAATGATTTGCCTATTAAAATGTTGTTTAATTCTAGTCAAATTCTCGTTTTGACTCATACAGGAACATTTAACTTCTTACCTATAATATTTATATCGATGCAATAATTCAAAACTAACACATATAACTTTTCTCATAATAAATTAATTATCTTATAGTTCAGAGTAAAACATTTCTTTGTGATGATTTTGGAATTATAACAACTACCTTTTTTGTTATTGGAAAAAAGAAGCCAAAAATATAAGGAATATCTAATATTTTCGTTATAATTTTGGTTTAAAACAATTAGGCCAAGAACAGCTGTTGATATAACTTCAGAATTCTATTTTAAATGTTATCAATTTGATTCAGCGTGCTTAAATTTGTCCCAGTATTTAAATTTAATTTTCTTAGTTATTTTCACAAATTTTAAGTAGAAAAATAAGAAAACTAATGAAACCAACCACAGTGTGATAATTATTATCACCTGTGATTTACTTTTTGTAATACCACGAAAATGCAACAAGACGTGAGTATTAAAGTATGTATGCTTATTATTTTGTATATTTCTAATACAAACATCTCATCAACGTTACAGGATGTAGAGTACGATGAATTTTGTGATCCCAATAATCCAAGGAAAATTAAATATGATGATATACTGGCCGCGTCACGACGTATTGCCGGAACTGTAATTAAAACACACCATGTGCACGATACATGCGAATTTATTTCTTTTGCTCTCATTTAAAAAAAAAAAAAAAAAAATCATACATCACTTGAATAATGAATTTAAATGTGTGTTGATAGAGAGCGCACTTGTCAGATGAATTAGGGATGGAGATATACTTAAAACAGGAATTCATGCAACATACAGGCTGGTGAGTGTATTAAATTTTCTGTACACGTGCGATGTCTAGAATAAATAATAATTAAACAAATTATTTAGCTTTAAAGAGCGGGGCGTACGAAATACATTGCTGCTTTTGTCGGAGGAACAAAAGAAAGCTGGCGTAATAACAGCAACAACCGGCAATCATGGATTGTCTATGAGTTATCATACAACACAAATGGGTATCCCTTGCATCGTAGTGATGCCGATCCGTGCTCCTATAACTAAACTCACAAAATGTCAATCATTTGGTGCTAAAACGTTATTGCACGGCGAAAACATGGCAGAATCTAAACGCTATGCTATGGGCATATCTAAAGAGAAAAAGCTGTATTATATAAATGGGTAAGATATTTTTGGCTTCTACAATAAAATTTAATTATTTTTTTCGCTGCTTTTTGATAGCAGCAATAACTAATTAATAAATTCTTTAACATTTTAAAACTATTATCACACGCTTAGAATATTAAAACCTTTTTAGAATACGTTTAATTATTTTAACGTAGCGAGAGTCGAACACGAACATTTTGGAAATCGTCTAAACGGTCTGGCCGCTAAGCCATATACATAATTCTTATACGCTTGTTACAATTTGTTTTTGCTGTAATCATGATATGTAGAGAGATTTTTACAAATCTCTACCAGCCAAAGCTTTTTAGTTTCTATCTTAAGTGTGAGAACGACACTTAAAAATGTTAAAATATTTAATAAATAGCATTCTGTATTTCCAAAAGATTATTGTTAGAAATAACAGTTAGGTTTTAAATAAAAAAATTTGCAGTTATGATCATCCAAACGTTATAGAAGGACAAGGATCGATAGGCATAGAGATCGTGGAACAAGTCCCTGATGTGGATGCTGTAATAGTACCAGTGGGTGGAGGCAGTCTTATAACCGGGATTGCTATTGCAGTCAAACATCTGAAACCGGACACCGAAATCTATGTGTGTCTACTATATATTTTGTATCTACGAATTTTATCTTTAATTAATTATTTATTATTTTAATACATCCTTTTCTGCTTCGATATTCAGTCACAAGCTCATGCCTGTTTTTAATATTATTAATAATTAATCAGGTTAGGCAAAACACGGTCTTTGAGTGCCGCCAATTTACATGGAATATGTGGATTTTGGATGGAAAATGGCAATGACTATAGTCATCGGTATACGGGAAAAAGCGTAAAGCTAAACTAAATAAGGGTGTTAACTCTAAAAAGCTTTTATATTATTTTAAGCACTTTTATTTGAATCCTTATATTTTACAAAAAAATATAAATTAATATATTACAATAATTTATTATAATTACTAAATAGGGCATACAAACAGAAAAGGCTTATAGCATGGTGGAGGCCTTAAAGAGAAACGAGAGAGTGAAAATTACTATAGACTCCACTATCGCTGATGGTCTTGCAGTAAGCTTGGCAGGAGTAAATACTTTCTACAATTTAAAGTCAGGAATTTTGGACAAAATGGTACGTTCTTTACGGTTACATTCATTACAATTTCATTAATGTAAAATATAGGAAACTTCATTGAAACAATGTTGGTCCATCTCATTCTATATAAACGAACTTAATACAAATTTTGTATTTTCTAATTTTAACAATCGAAATCGTATATCTACATTTTATCTCTAAGATTATCTTTTTCGTAAACAACAATGGGATAATTTTAATATAAACGTAGGTAATTGTGAAGGAAGATTGGGTAGCGCGTGCCATTATGCACTTAGTTGAAGAAGAACGGTACGTCATAGAAGGTGCAGCTGCAGTTACCGTGGCTGGTATAATGGCTGGACTTTTTCCAAATCTTAAAGGGAAAAAGTAAGTTACACTAAGAAAGTAAGTTACACTAAGAAACTTTTTTCTAAAGGATAAAATATACATATAAATAAGGCAATTATTTATATGTATATTTTATCTTTTAGAAAAAAATAAATGTTTTATTTATACTAAACGTTTTCCTATATTTTACCGAAAAATAGAGAATTCTGTAAAATATATGAAATTAGTATTTATTTTGAGTATTATTCAGAGAATAGCCTAGAAAAAAAGCTTAATTTTATAGTTGGTTTGTAAGTCTAAAACTTTTATTTTGAAGAGGTTTGAATCGACTATTTACGTGTTATTCTAATTTTTATTTAGGTTCACGCTTTGGCTCTAGCGGTGTACTTAGAGTGTGTTCTACATGAATTTCTATTTCACACATAGACGACCTTATTTTTGATAGACGTAAGCTAAGATGCTCAATGAATAATTTTGTTCATTTTGTATGTTTTTATACATCACTTAGTTCTTTACTTATATCTTCTGCAATTATACATATAACATTTCTAGATCGATCCTAAAACCATTGCATACACTCAGACACTTATAAAAGGACGCCACGATAGAGTTCAGTTTTACAAAATATTATAAACTAAAGTATTTGAATTCCAATTTTATTTAAAACGAGCAAATGGTTTTTAGGGTTGTGTGCGTGTTGTCTGGGGGTAACATAGACACGACGATACTTGCTCGCGCGCTGGAAAGGGGCATGGCGGCGGAAGGGCGCCTCGTCAAGTTCAAGGTGACGGTGAGCGACCGGCCCGGCGGCATGGCCGAGCTTTGCGCCATGCTCGCGACGCTCGGCGTCACCCTCCGCGACTGCATCCCGGAACGCGCCTGGGTCAAGGGCGACGTGTTTAGTGTTGAGGTATTTTTATCAATCAATAAATCAACATGTTCTTTATTTAAACACGCAAATATATGAAAATTCAATATGTCAGTATGTTATTGAAACGAAGTTCTAGGTTTACCGGAAGCTACCATCTGTATCGGCTCGGTAGGCGAGAAACATAATTCTTTAAACAGTACACAAGCTTTCCGAGTGAGCATTAACACCATTTAATTCCATACATTACCTCATTCACTTCAGTGTAACATTCTTGGACAGAATAATATACTTTCAATAAAGCTGTGAATGGAGGATGTGTATATATAGAGGAGTGATAACATTTTTTATAATTATGCTTCAGCAGGGTAGTCAGAGACTAACCAGTGTCAAGACACTACATTCTCCACTTGCTGCCTGAATTCGAGACATTGCATATTGAGTAGAGGATCTCAACGCCGCGCTTTGTCTTATTCACCAGAGCGGAGAAATGATAATAACTAAATTATTATTGGCAGAAATGTGTCGTTATAAAATGATTGTAATTTATATTATGCACTATTGCTGCATGCCGCTTCGCTTAGCTTTGAATTGCGTGAACACGCAAAGTCTCGATGCCGGGGGGAAAGTGAAGGACCGAGTGTCTTAATAATAGGTTTTCTCTGACTACCTTGCTGTGCGGGAAAAAGCGTGAAGTTTATTACCGCCTTATAAAAGTCGTAATGGATTTCAGATGAAAGTGATAGTGGAGACAAGAGGATGGGAACACACAAGGGAATTGATAGAGCTTATTAAAAAGAAGTATAAAGAATGTGTCTTCCCAGAGACCAAGGAACGACCAGACAAATCTACGGCAAAGCGGGGACCTTGTTTGGCACCAAATCCTGTATGTATGCA
The DNA here is from genome assembly GCA_038994665.1 of Podotricha telesiphe. NCBI lineage: Eukaryota > Metazoa > Arthropoda > Insecta > Lepidoptera > Nymphalidae > Podotricha > Podotricha telesiphe. Next base: position 824,658 of record JAOYRR010000313.1, on the reverse strand, counting down.
AAAATAAAGAAAAATTATGCAATTTCGTATAACTTTTTTTCACTTAGTCTTCAGTTTTTAATAAATTTTTATATTCTACTATTATCTTTTATTTTAGTATTTAAACCTTTACCTACATTTTTCATACTTTATAAGACAGAAAAAGACAATTTACTATAAAACCTATCTTATAGACGAATCCAAATTTGAAATATTTGGTTTAAAATGACAAATTTTATTTAACATAATGAGGATGAAAAGATAATGCGAGGACAGTGTGTGGTTCCAATAGTCAAGCACGGTGGTGGTTTCATCATAGCCCGGGACTGCTTCTCGAGCCTCGGAACCCGAGATTTAGTTCCGAGTCGAAAGAATAATAAAAAGAGCAGTGTAACAAAATACCGTTCAATCTGAATCTTCAACAAAATTTCCAACACGATAATGCCTAAGCAGAGTTTTATATTATGCAGGTGTTATTTAGAAAATAAATAACAGAAAGGGTATTTAAAAACATAGTGTGGCCTCCATAGACCGGACCTTAACTCAATTGAGCTTTTGCGTGAAGAGATTTATGAAAATGGCTGCAATCTGTGTCCCTTCTCTAAGCTAAAACAATATTTCCCAATAAACTATCGATAAATTACTTGCTCGTATGCCAAGACTCGTCTTTTTGCATTTTATCACTTCTTTTACTAGTAAAATGCTACATTACAATTAATGATTATATTACGTAATATGAACGGCGTTTTTGACGTGATAAGTTATTTTGTATTTTGAGTTTTATTTCATTTTCTTCCTTTTACATAGGCGATGTCAAAGATTTTGGCCGGTAGGGGATTTCTAATTATTCAAATCAACCCAAAACTGGAAGTTGGCGTCGTATCGTATTATATCAAACAATTTTGCATTTTTGGCTCGGTTTTGCGTAGAACAAATTTCAAACTCTTTTATATTTTTCTCACTCTCTCTCTCGTCGGAGGTGTCTCACTCAAAAACATTAATATATTAAACATATTAAATAAACGTTAAAAAAACTTTATCTTATAAAAAAAATAACTCGATACATTATTTGTTGAGTAGCGGAACTTTAAAATTGAAGATCCAGGTTTGTGCTTCGTATGATAGGCATTGTAAACTGGATAGTATTTATTTCAGGTCATATTCATTTTAAATAAAGTTATGTAAAGTAAGTTATTTACTAGCTATTCCCGCGAATAGCGGAATTTTGCAATGAGAATTAGATTATAGTATTTTGAATAAATTTTGATTTTGTGTGAAGCGGTGTAATAAAATTATACGGCGTTAAAATCTTTTCACAGATTTTATTTAAGTAAAGACTATATAAGAATTGTAAGTGAAAATACGCACTATGAATATTATGTCAACTTTTAAACTTAATTCAGTAGTTTTGGTTTGATGCGTATACAAACACAGACAAACTACAGACAGGTTAGTTTCTCCCATGTTAATTGGGGGTAAAAACTTAATAAAATAATTATATTCCATTACTTCAAAAATATTACTTTTAAGATGTGTTTTTATTACATTTACTTACAGTGTATTAAAATTAGCAACATAAAAATACCCGTCGTCATATTATAATTATGTATTATAAAAAAAATATAAAGTCAGACACAGATTATTAAGACCTACAGATTGACTTAGTATCCAATAATTTAAAAATAATTCTATGTCATCGTATCATTTAAGGAAACATTTTTGATATTTTTTTGTACATATATTATTTGCAAATTCTTGTAATATGTCTAGGCGTCATGTGAGTATGTTATTTGAATATTAATATTTTTATTTAAATAAATCACTAAACTGTTATTCTCATTAGGAGGACTTCGATGAATTTTGTGACCCCGCTAATCCAAGAGCAATACAATACGAACATATAGTTGCGGCAGCAAAACGGGTGAAAAATTTTATAGCTCCTACGCCGTGTGTAGTGAGTTTAACGATATAATTTATTTCCATGTTTGTATTTAAATTAGCTCGATAGAGTAATCAATTATATCAATGGTGGTTTTGAATAGAATATACATTATATGCTAAAATATTAAATAAACAAAAAATAGCGCTAATTTCGCCGTGGTCGGTGCGCGGTCAAAATTATACAGAAACGAAACAATGCGAGTCTCGTATACGTAACTCCTATAATGCATAACAATAATTCATGATTAACAAATACAGGTTAAAAGTCTCGAAATTCTATCATAATTATACCGTCATGTAAAACAAAATTATATTTTGGTATTCCTGTCGTACAACATACTAAGTATGGGATATCCGCTAAATTAATTTAACAAATTGAACAAAGACGATTTAAACTTAAAACTGTATATATATGAAAATATTTTTAACGTTGCTCAGATATCGCACTATCAACGTGACAGTGGCATCAATATATTCTACAAACTGGAAAGCGTGCAAAGAACTGGAAGGTAAATTCTTATTAAGAACAAGTGTATATATTTAGCGTACCTATGATATTTATTTAAGTTAATGATTGTTCAGTTTCAAGGAAAGAGGCGCCATTAATGCACTACAAATGTTATCGAAAGATAAACAAAAAATCGGAGTAGTGATAGCGTCACTAGGTAACCAAGCAATGGGAGTGTGTTATTACGGACAAAAACTTGGTATACCAGTTACTGTCATTATGCCTACTTGTGTACCAGTAAATAAACTCCAACTTTGCCATAATATGAGCGCCAAAGTCATTATTCAGGGCAACAACTTGTATGATGCGCAGAAGTTTGCAAGAGCTTACGCGAGGGAAAAAGGACTCACTCATATTAATGGGTAAGTGATGTCAACGTATAATTCATTATTAAAAAAATGTCATCAAGGGATTGCCATAGACAACTGAAAAGCCTGTCTCTAGGATTTAGGCTGAACACGTCTTTGCTTTTAGATGAAATTTTGTTATATTAGGATTTTATCATAATAGTAAATTACATATTTTTTCAATAAAAATTTGAACAACATTAAATTTTAAATATATTTCTTCTAATTATGATATGGTAGTCGTGATCATCCCCACATACTTGCTGGGTACGGAACAATTGCATTGGAAATCTTGGATCAAGTACCTAATATAGACGCTGTCATGGTGGCTGTGGGCACAGGCGGACTGGCTGCTGCTGTGGCTACTGTCATAAAGCACGTGAAACCAGAATGCTTAGTTTACGTTAGTACAGATATAATGTACTATGTTTAAAATTACAAAAATAAAATTATTTATCAATAATCATAAATAATATATTCGACGTCACCGTGGCGTAGTGGTACAGTGTGTGTAGTGGCTCTGTCTGTCTGTAAACGCGATTAGTTGTGGGTTCGATCTGATCCAGAGATATGATTATATTAATTATTTACATTTCTCCGCTCGGGTAATAAAACATCAAAATCGGGACAAAGTGAAGTATTAAGTTCCACCACTCATCACGCAATGTCTCGGCCACAGGCGGAAAGCGTAGAATGGAGTGCCGTGACATTAAGTTCCTTCTGATTACCCTGTTTCCGAGAAAAGACGTGAAGCTGAAAAAACACAATATGTCACATGCATTTCAACTAATTTAAAATTATTTATTTAACATTACGCTCTAAGTGAGCAGATAGACTGTAGCAATATTATCGTTTACGATTATCGAAAGTCTTTAATTTTAAAATGGTAACATTCACTTGAGCAAAATCGTCTAAGTATGTATAGGATAAGAATATTTTAGGGGGTACAACCAGAAAGGATGCCTACATTTTACAAATCGCTAGAAGCCGGAGAGCCTGTGACCTTGCCATATGAACCTTCCATTGCAGAGAGCATTGCGATGCCGTATGTGGGCATCAATTCTTTTCACAACGCGCAGCCTCTTCTTGACAAATTGGTATTAAATAATTTTACTCATCACCAGTTGTTACCGTTAGTTAAACAATATTGAATAAAATGTTGTCTTTTAAAATAATAATTTTAGGAACAGTCATTGTTGACATTTTATATTATCAACGTGGAATAAGAGCAATAGTAGATTTTTTGTCCTTCTGTAATATCTTTTAAACTAAAACTACATTCGTAAAATAAGTTTTGTTTTAGTTTATTGAGATTTTTTCAGTTACTAGTAAAAGAAGATTGGATAGCTCGTGCTATATTACACCTAGTGGAAATAGAGCGATTTGTAATAGAAGGCGCCGGAGCGTGCCCATTGGCAGCCATCCTTGGCAACCTCGTTCCGGAATTAAAAACTAAGAAGTATGTATGCCATATACAAATATGAAGTGCTAAGTAACTATAATTTTAAAGTAGTAACAAGTTGTTAGTAGTTAGTGTTGTCTTTTTTCGATATGTGTAAGTATGTCTATATGTAGGTAAATTATAGGTAAATTTGCATTTTTGTTCACATATTACTTAGTTAAAATATTAAATTACTATTTATTTGGTTCTTTTTGACTACGTTTTTTTATTTATTGACTAACATTTTCCCCATACAGCGTGGTTTGTGTTCTAAGTGGAGGTAATATAGACGCTATAATGCTTGGAAGAAGCTTAGACCGAGGACTCGCTGCTGAAGGGCGTATGATAAAATTTAAGGTAAAACATTCAAACTGGTTAAATAATTAAACTCGTTATTAATAATATTTAACTTGTAACTAGTAAATATTTAACAGGTTCTTATATCCGATTTTGCAACATCTTACGAGCAATTAACCAGACTTCTTGCTAATGGTGGTTACAATTTACTCCGGCTGTTCCAGGACCGTATTTGGGTAGAAAATGAAATATACAGAGTCGAGGTAAAATTATATTTTTCTATATATCTCTTGCACTTCATGGAACATGACACTGTTCATTTTAAGTTACATTCACTATTTTTTTATTACTATATCACGTGGGTAGCGGAGCCCTAGTGGGTCGTTAAACCTCTACAGTGGGAGTCACGAAAGGTCGGGAGAACTATCTCAGTAAAAAAAAAACAATAAAGTTTAAAAGGACAGATTTATGAAGAAAATGTTAGTAAAGTGGATGAATGAAATGAAAAACTTGTATGTTAATATAAATAATTAATCAATTTCTCCAATAGTGGACCGTGATTGTGGTTTTTAAAGTTTAAGCGATTTCTTTGCTTTCTTTTTATTTGGGCTATTAATGAAAATGTCTTTTTAATTTTTACAAATACGAGGTGGTGGCGAGTCGGCTGTGTACCGGAGTGGTCCTCTCTATAGAACTGTACGGTGTTCTCGTATCTCGTATATATATATCGGCGTCCAGTCGCCAATCGGATGGGTATCCGTAATGGATTTCTTCATGTTAAAATAAAATAAAAAAGGGTCACATAATCCTGTACGACCTTAAATGCAGCGCCACTTACGACCACAAGTCTCGGGGAAACATAATTTTCGTTTTATCAAGATTCGTCTCAGGACCCATCCGTCTTGAAGAATCGCCCAGGCCAGGTCCGTTCCAGTCTAGCGTCTTAAAGACGTCCTCCAAAGCAGTAGTAAATAGTTTCAAAGAAATAATATCTCTGTGTCTTACCAATCGATACAAATACTATGACCTGGATGTACCGACAGTCAAGGCATCTCTACATGGATTGCAGAACAACCCAAGTCTCGATTGTGTCGAAGGTTTTCTCGTAGTCTACATACCGATTATATTCTTCGGTCTTTTGAATGATTTGCCTGAGGGTGAGTGTGTGGTCCACGGTACTAAAACCTGCTCCACAGGTGGGAAGTCATCGAATTTATGGGCAAGACGCTTCGTGATAACCCTCCAAAACAACTTTTATACATAGCTCAGGAGTGTTATGGGGCGGTGCTTCTTTAATACGGCTTTATCGCTATTTTTGAAGAATAATAGTACAATACTCCTGCCGCGTGCCTCCGTGACAATGCCACTTCCCAGAACTTTGTTGTTCCTAAATTTTCCGATAGCTATTCTAATCTCCCCCATGCCAATGTCCGGAAGCTCATCTGATGGCGGCTAAGTCTAGCTCGCGGGTCTTCCGCGCGGTGAGACAATAATAGTGGTTTCAACTTCAGCGAAAACTGCTGGCATTGAGGTAACGGTGGTTCCTTGTGAGTTTCTGAGTTTTGTCAGATGAAAATAGGAGATATGTGGCTTGGTTACGATTTTCGAGCCCCTGTTACGTGCAATAGCATCCTTAATATTCCGGGTAATCGATCGCCTTAAGTCACGCCTTATTAGTGTATATACCTTACTGTTAAGTATCTGACGCTCAAAAGTTGCAGTGTTGGTAAGTTCACGTCGTTTCCTTATATATTCCAGAGCTTCGACTTAAAACGATTGCTTGTCGGTCAAAAATATTTTTGGCCCACTTCGCGGATGACACGCAACAGACTATTGGTGGCGTCATCAATATTGTTTCGACTTCATTAGCCTCGCTCTTTCTATTTTGATGCTCATATTCAGAGTGCCTTTTACGAGACGGTGATCAGCTCCGGTATATTAACTCTGTTGATTACAGAAACATCCCTAGATATTTTGCGCTTGTTACATATAATGAAGTCAATCTCATTTTTAGTAACATTTGGGCTCTGCCAGGTCCACTTCCTTTAGGGCTTCCTCAGGAAAAATGAATTCGTCAGAAATAGCCCCTGGGACTCTAGAAAGTTTACCAGCAATTGCCCTCGGTAGTTCATACGCCTACAACCTAATGTTCCTACCCTCGATTCACCATCATCTTGTACTCCCACTGTAGCATTGAAATCACCCATAACAACCGTGTAGTAGGTATTGGAACCAGACATAGCTTTCGCTATGTCTTCATATGAACAATCATATAAAAATTAAAGATTTCAAACGTTATCATTTATTTTGTGTATAACAGTATTTATGGCCAGACCTAAGTCTGGCTTAGTATAATATATGATATGAAAAATTGGTATTAAAAAATGACAAGAAACAAAATATTTTTAGTTAATAATTTGTTTAGTGAAGTTCGATTATCAACTTTGAAAAAATAAGTTGTATATTAAGGAAATAGTGACACCATCACCAATATTAAGCCCGACCAAAGACTACAGTCCACACTAATATTAAAATTGCAAAAGTACCTGTCTGAACCGATTGTATATTGTAAATAGATAAGATACTCGAGGGTCTCAGAAGGAACATAGGCTACTTTTTTCTCCAGTTTTTCGAGTAATTTAATTGTTTTACAAAAAGGATGCCGGAAATACGATACAGCTATAATATACGCTGGCGAAGCCGCAAGCGGGTCGCTAGTATATAATACAAAACAATTTACAAATAATTTATAAGCCAAATTTAAAATATTTCACAGCTCATGTGCAAAGACAGATTTAAATGTAGTTGGCTTAACTTTTAGGCGTTAGAGATGTTCAGATTAAAAGGAATACAAATAATGCACAAAATAAAGGTTGTGGAAACTCCCTGAGTTCACATAGTTACCTACATTAATTATTTTTTCCAGTACATTTATTTACAGGCTGTTGTTTATTGTTGGTTAGAAGACATTCTCAATACCAACTAAATAGAGGATCCATAGACAAATATTGTTATAATAACTTATTTTATATATTAAAAATTTATGAAATTAAAAATATTAATATATTCTTATCAGATCAAGCTAGTGTGTGAAACTAAAGGATTGGACCATGCTTTGCAATTAAAAAGACTGATCGAAAGAGCTTACCCTAATGCATCATCCTTTGAAACAGAGCCATTTAATAATGATTTGATGTGTCCATGTTATGCTAAATGTTCTAAAGTTTAAACAAGTAGGCAGCTTTTAAACAATTTTGTAATATAAAACAATATATATTTTAGAGGGTTTATTATTTCAACTTCATAAATAAAACTGGTATAAAATTTTACAATTGGTTTTATTTTGTAAACATGGTATACATAAGGAAACAGTAATATGAACTTTATATTTTCTGATGAAACTTAACTTTTAAAAGATATAATATACAAGTCATTGGATATACAAGTCAATAATATATTATAATATACAGCAATATATTTTGGAACTTAATTAAAATTTTTATCCATGAATTCTGCCATTTTAATATCCCTTTTGCTTAAGCCACTCACATCATGAGATGATAATGTCACCTGAAAAATAAAAAGAATATACAAGTTAAGAAACTTTTAGCCTTAGATTATATTTTATGTTATTATTCATTAAAAGCTAGCACCTTACCTGTAACTTGTTATAGACATTAAACCATTCTGGGTGGTGATCCATTTTTTCAGCAAGCAAAGCAACCCGAGTCATAAAACTAAATGCTTCATTAAAGTTCTTAAATTGGAATTCTTTTTCTAAAGCATCCCTGTTTTTTTGAACTTTCCACCCAGACTGAAGGAGAGGTTGCAATAAGTTACTTCTTTCTTCTTGATTTAATTTATCAGCCTAGAAAAAAATGATCATTACTTTCACTTAAAAATTTACTCTCTAATAATTAGCAGTAATAAAAAATATATAAATCTTGACAAAAACAATAACAGACTAAATTTAATAAAAGACCTTGTTTTCCTCATTTACATTACTAGTTGACTTGAAACTTTCAATGAGATCTCGACGAGTCTATGAATTTATAATTAATTGTACTTAACTTACCATTTTCCTCTTACTGGATGTTAAAACACTTGCAAATCTTATGACTCGACTAACGCAACTGGTTGTAGCATTGATCGCAGCGACGCTTTGAGCGACTCTACCGGGGTGAAAGTGTATCGTTATCAAACATCCAATGTTAAACAATCTTCGGCCACGTATCATTATTATTAAGAACTTAAAATATAATATATTGCTAATTCCAACTTTTAATGTATACTAAATACATTATTTTTGTGTAAAATATATTAATCTCAAAAAAAACCTTTTATTTTTAATTGACGTTAGTAAAAATAGTTTCAAAGGGTTTCATTCTACAAATGTCAAACCCAACTTAGTATTTACTATGATTGTTTTTTTAATTTTTTCTAATTTTTGATGTTCCTAATTGCCATGCCTGACTCTGAAACATTGTATTCATTTTTAACTTTCAGTATCTACTAGAGAGTTGCCAGTTTTTTTTATTTCATTAACTATCGAGAAATTCATGCACAATACTCAATTAAATGTAATTAAAAGTTTAAAAAATATAACCCATATAGCCAAAGAATATAAAATCTAAATGTCTGAAACACCTAAAATTAAATAAGTGATAAAAAAAACAAATACTTAACAAAAAGTTTTCTTATTCAACATATTTGTGATTGGGCTACGTATAGTTATCTTATCTTGTCTTATGTAGACGCTTGCAGTGGTAAAATATCTCAATTATTAAAAAAATATTATTATTCATAAAAAATACCGCAAAAATATAGTAATAAGTAAGTATTTTATGAAAGACAAATAAATTTTGTTTCTCAAAATTAAACTTGTTGGCAACATTGGCGCCTGACTCTAGCGAATTGGCGATCAAAAATATTAAATTGCTTCGAATCGAATCGAAACGGAAATTAATAATTGTTGGTCGCGTAACGTGTTATAGGCAACATTGCGAATTGTATAATAGCTGCATACTGCATAGTTAGTTTTCATGGGATATGAAATGAATAGCTTTATATATAAAAACTGTTGTGTTAGCAATGGAAATAGACATATTAACAAATATTTTACCTCCAAGACTTTTAGAAGTACTAGAAAAGGCCAATATCAATTCAGCAAAACAGATAATTTTACTTTCACCATTGGATATTAAAAAGGCCACCAAACTATTAAATGACGATATATTGTTACTAAAAAAGAGTGTAAGTCGTTATTATTGTCCTTTTAGCGTGACTTGCGATAAGTTTAAACAAGAAAATTTAAAAATTAAAACAGGATGCATAGGAATTGATAATATTTTGCGAGGAGGTTTCCGAAAAGGTATAATTACAGAAATTTACGGAGAAAGTGGTTCAGGAAAGACACAAATAGCAATGCAAACTGCTGCTTATTGTGGTACACAAGGAAGTGTAATTATATGCACAGAGGATATATTTCCCGTCAACAGGTTCAACCAAATAAGTCAAAATATTAAAAAGAATTCTGAAAGTATAGATTGTGGTAATAATATATTTATTGAACATATAACAGAAACCTATGAATTGTTAGCGTGTGTTAGAGTACGCCTACCTGTACTACTAAGCAAAAAAAGAATATCGTCCATTATTATAGATTCTGTGGCTGCACCATTTAGAAGTGAATATACAAATTATGTGCAAAGAGCTGAAGAACTCCGAGAACTTGCAAATATTTTACTCAATCTAGCTCAAGAACACAATCTAGCTGTTATTTGTATAAATCAAGTAACAGCTGCATTTGATGGCTCTGATAATGTGCTACCAACTTTGGGGCTCGTATGGTCCAACATGATTTCTTGCAGGTTAAAATTAAGAAAATTACCAGAAACTATTGAGATCACAGAATCCAAACAAAATGTTAATCTTAGGGAGCTAACTGTTATGTATGCTCCAGATGTACCAAGTGGTATAAGCACAAACCTGTTAATAACTACTTATGGTGTACAAGATGCAACATGAAATTTTATTGTTTCCTATTATATTGCATGTCTTAATACACATACTAAAAGTTATGATATATTAAATTCTACTATATTAACAACTATAATTTACATTATAAGTTAGAATGAAATTCAATAAAAGGCTCTCCTCTGCTTCTCACATTATTTTTGCTGTGGCTATATGATTTGAATATAACAAAAAGTCTCACATGTTAAATGTAGAGGAAGATAAGATTAAAATTACTTTTGAATACATACTGAAATCAAAATTTATGAAACATACTTTTATTCAAAGCATTATTTTAAATGGATTAAATTGAAAATAATATATTATACAAGTGATAAAAATATTTACTAATTACTATAACTCTTGGAAGATTTTTTCCAGTTTTCTTGTAAAACTTGTTCATATAGATAGATGTTCACATGCACTTAAATACATTTCATCACATGCACTTAAATACACTTCAGATGTCTTCAAGATGAACCAGATTTGTACAAATATTTTCGTAGATAGGTAAAATAAATGTGTAATCTTTTAAAAATGCATATAATTTGTATTAAACCAAAAGGAGTGGAAGCTATTTTTCCTCTATCCATCCATCCAATCTTACGCACACACATCTAATATAGATATTTGCGTCGCCCTTGTTATGATAAACCCTGTTAGAGCAAGATGCAAGTAGACATACACATTACACTGGCTGCGTATGTATTTCTCGGGAAAAAGTCTACCGAGTGCCGTAGGAAAGTTGTGTCTTCTTGGGGAATTGTCTGTCGTATGCTCACGGTGTCAAAAAAAATCTTTAGCAAGCTATAATAATTATTAGACATATAATAATTTATGTAAAAAATTTTAACGCTAATCATTACATTAAAAATTGGAAGGAAAATATTTATACGAGGGCCTATTCGCTTAGGAAGTACATACCTACACGTAAATGGGATTCCTGCCGGTCATAAGCCGGCGAAAACTCTAATGAAAGATTTTTTTTAACAAATATAATATAATGTGAAATGCTCTCATATTAGAAAATGAGCATATAAAAGAAATATAAAAAATTATGGTATGGTAAAATTCATAAACTTAGATAAATTTGATTCTGATTCATCAACATTACAATTTTTAAAATTATTATGTAAAAAGCAATAAATATCTCATTGTGATTTTTAAATGTTTATAGGCCTTTAAAAAAAACCATTGTAATTTAAATATAAAAGAATATTATTTGTTAAAAAAGACAATTATATAATGCTTTTAGCTCAAATTTTGTCTACTAAATATTCAGATCATTAAACTTTAAGTTAGTTAACTTATAAATATTTAAATTGAAGGTTATTTCTTATATTGATTAAGTTTGTTTTCGTTTATAGTCATTGTGGTGGTCACAAACTTTTCGGCAGTGAATAACTAATTGCTGAACAATCAGTTCAGTCACAGACTACAATATATAAGTTCAGTATACTGTATAGTAATTTACACAGAGACCAGAGTACATTAGTAATTTAGTTCTTCAGATAAGGCGTTTCGGGCGTATTCGTGAACAGTTAAATAAAAACAAACATCACGAACCACAAACAAGACTTCGTAGATCGTACTGTTTGTTTTTATTTTTAGGTTACTTTTTGAATATGTCAATTGGCAAATTTAAATTCTGAAAGTCCAAACAACATTTCGCTAGTTTTCATTTAAAATGAATATTAGTTTACTGTATAGAATACGTTGACATTTGTTTGTGCCTTGTATTTTATGGGAATGAATTCCAATTTCTATCAAATTACAAGGATAACCTTTCTTACAATATTTAGGGTAAGATATAGATTTTTAGCGTATTTATATAAATATTCAATTTGGTTTTTTAAATAGATATAAATATTCTAATATTTTTTTCGAAATGCCCATAAAATATTGAATATCACCAACTTATGTGCAGAGCATACATTCAGTATAATTTTATTTTAGAAATACACAGTAAAAAATATATCAAGACTCCAAAGAGTAAAAACAAAATTAGATATGGAGACTAAATGTAGAGTAGAACCAGTGGTAATGAAACTAGATACTCCTGAGTTTCACAATATATTTTCACAAGAAGTACTTGACTTGAAAAAAATCTTTGACAAGTATCAGTATGAAATTAGAGTAGCTGGTGGAGCTGTACGGTATGTTGAAATATGTTTTTTAATTTATTTAAAAGATGAGGTGAGGTTATTCTTTAGTTTTAACACCATTCTAGAGATCTGTTACTAGGTCAACAAGCAAAAGATTTAGATTTTGCTACAACAGCAACTCCTCAGCAAATGAAAGAAATGTTTACAACTGAAAATGTAAGAATGATTAACTTGAGTGGAGAAAAGCATGGAACAATCACACCTAGGATAAATGACAAGGAAAACTTTGAAGTCACTACACTACGAATAGATATGGTGACAGATGGTAGACATGCTGAAGTAGAATTCACAAAAGATTGGAGATTAGATGCTAATAGACGAGACCTTACAATTAATTCAATGTTTCTAGGTATTATTTTATTGTTTTCTTGTTGTTAAACATTAATTTCAAACTAATAAACATTAAGAAAATATTTGCAGGATTTGATGGATCAGTATATGATTATTTTTATGGTTATGATGATCTACAAAAGCGAAGAATAGCATTTGTTGGAGATCCAGATGTCAGAATCAAAGAAGATTTTTTAAGAATTATGAGATATTTCAGATTTTATGGAAGAATTGCAGAAACACATGATAATCACAATGAGAATACTCTGAATATTATCAAAAATAATGTAGACGGTTTGAGAAATGTGTCTGGAGAAAGAATTTGGATGGAATTTAAAAAAATATTACAAGGAAATTTTGCTGGTGACTTACTAAAAACAATGTTGAATGTAAATGTGGGACAAAACATAGGTTAGTCAAGATTGAGTGTAGAGAAAAAATGTATCTCACTGTTATAAATTTAATAATAATCAAACTTCCAAAAAAATTCCAGGCATACCCAGACCTAACATAAAGGAACTAGATAATTTATTAAAGAGAAGTAAACATTTGGGTTTACATCCCATGAGTTATTTAGCTGCACTTCTGTACAATATAGATGATGTAACAGTGTTGCACAACAGGTTGAAATTTTCTAGCTATGATAGAGATATGGCATATTTTATTGTAGAAAATAGGGATGAAAAAATTGGCTCCAGACCTTTGTTGTGAGTAATGCTACCTGTCTTATATTTAAATTTTGTCATAACTTATTCTTTATTATGTTGTAATATTTACAGACCTTATGAAAAATTAGTTTTAAATACAAAAATTAAACAAAAAGATGCTGTGGAATTTGTGAGAGAAGTCCTAAAATATAGAGGTGATGAGAAACTTCTAAATGATTTTAATGATTGGGAAATACCTAAATTTCCAGTAAATGGTAAAATCTTAAAGGAAAGTGGTGTTCCACCAGGCAAAATGTATGGACCTATCATGAGTAAGCTAAAAGATTTATGGATTGAAAATGAATATAAACATACTACAGAAGATCTAGTAAAAATTATACCTAGTGTTGTTGATGAATTTAGGAGGAAATAAATAATTATATAAAGTCAGATTTCATTGTGTATGTTTATTTTTATACTTTATTCTTAAATTATTTAATGTGATGCTTTTAATGTAACAAGTACAAGTAGTAAATATATGAACAATAATATATAGTTTATAAATAATATATATTTTATGGTTTAATAAGTGAAATGATAAAGTCTATAAAAAGCAATATTTTAATGCATGGACTTTTATTGTGCATTTTTTGGAGCTCTGTAAGGTTCATAACTATTACAACCATCATCATCATCTTTATGTTCTATAAAGCACCTTTTGCAAAATAGATACTTGCAGCCAAGACAACGCATATTAGCATCTTCGTTGCATATCTCACAAAATGGTAGCTCATCAACAACAGTGTCACATATTTCACTTTCTTCTAATTTTACTCTTGTTTTGGCCTGTTAAGAGTATTTAATTAACATATCATTATGATTTATATACCATATCTTACAAAAATGATTAGGACTTACTTCTTCAATTATTTTTTTTAACATTTCATCTTCATTGTCTGTAATGTCATGGTCAGCTGTGGTAGTAACTTCCTTTTGCTCAGAGGATGTGCCTTTCAGCTTTTCCAACCGTTTCTCTATATCAGTAACTAATCCATCAAACTGCTCTGTGTAATTTGTATCTATCTTAGCCTGTTCCATATATTGTTTGACAAGGTCATCTGCTTGTTGTTGTTGTGTTCTTAAGTCTGGTTTTGGTAGTACTGCCTACAAAATAAATTAATTCAATAGTAAGTTGAATCATTTGACAACTAATGACAGATGAAATTATATGTATTTTCCATTTAGAACCAGGTACCTTATTTATAATTGCACCAGTTGGTAATCCTTTTAAATTTGCTAATCTATTAGTTAATTCAGCATCTGATGTTGAAGGCATATTACCTTTCAAGTTTTGTAAACGAGCAGCAATATCATCAGTAGTAGTTGTAGGATTTTCTATATTGTCTTCTTTTAACTTTTTTAGCCTTTCATATATTTCTTTCTCCGAACCATTGAAACTTTTAGAGTTTTGGTTCATTGTAGGACAGGTAGTGTTTATTCTTCTATAATATGAAATATTTTTTTATATGTGAATGTGCAAGAAGTGTTGTGTAAAAAATTACAATGATAAAAACATACTTGTAGTATACATCAGGAGGATTAATCTTTTTGGGTTCATTTGAATTTGCTTCTTGTGAACATTTAGCACATACCTAAAAACAACTATAGTAAAGGATAAAAGCTTAATAATGATAGGGAAGTAAAAGAACATACTTACTTTAGTATGAGAATTTATCTTTTTCAAAAAGATTTTATGGTTAAGGCATTTCGAACAATAACTAAAACCACAACTGGGGCATCCTTTCTGAAAAACAAATAGTGAGAAAATCAACTTCAATTCAAGTTTAAACTGACACTCGTTAATATAACATTAAAAACTTACTTCAGAACGTAGTATAGAAAATGATTTCGAGCACGTATTGCAAGCCATGAATACAATGAAATGTTTAAATAACTAATTGAAATCTATTAAGAATTTTTATTTTTTTAAGATTTTGTCGTGACATGAGTCACGATCGTGACATGAGTCACGATCGTGACATGAGTCACGATCGTGACGTTAAATGTCACTATTAATGCTAATTTCGACAGATGAGTATACTTATAACATTAACGTTCAGAAATTAAGAAGAATCTCATTTAAAATTATTTATTTCTGCCTTATGTTCAGGTACAGATATAACCTGACTTAAAAGAAGGTTAGATGCTTATAATTATGAAATATATATTGATGTACATGGTTTAGATATCAATTTCAATATCGATTTACTCTAGTAAAAATAATATTCATGACTCCTGGCATGGTGGCGTTTGCGCGTAGTGGAGCTTCGCGGCAGCGTCCGGACCTTTGTCATCGGGCCTGGGTCGTCGGCGGGAGTAGCCACGGCACAGTACTCTCTCCGCGCTAAAGCTCCGTACACTCATCGTTTAGGAACACCGAAATGTGTTTCAAAATCAGAAGTGACAGAAACCAATGCTGCTGCAGCTCGACCACGGCAATCCGAATACAGCTGCGGGCGCGGAGGCAGTCATTCGGAGCGCTTTTTGGTTGTCATTTCTTGGTAGACCGGGATGACCTACTTGGTGTTGTCATAGCGGCAATCGTGTCCGGAGCTGGCCGGACATCTCCACTTGGCAGGACGACGGCGGGGTGTCCGTGCTTGGCAATCACTCAGCTGTCATAAGCCGCAAAGTGGGAGCGTAGTTACACGTTAAACTATCTGCTGATTACAGCGCCATAAAGCGCTTAGAAAACTTGGGAGAAATATTTGCTTAACTTCTCACAGCACTGATCACTAAGGATTTGTACCACTGTTTTCATTCAAAACACACTAACACTGTCACTGAAAAACTCGTTCTAGCATTGGAATGTAAACGTGTGCGTGCAGACTTCTTAATCAGAGGAACGGGCTTGACACGTCTGTCCTCCACGCTGTTTGGAACGATTACTTCGAGATACACCAACAAACGCGGAATGTCTTAAATCCTGACAGCAAGTGACTTCTCGCGAGGTTCTCTCTCAATCTTATAACAACGAAACGACTCTGGAAGTGTATCCCAAATGCAAAAGATTTTTCTAAATAAATTGAGTAACAAATATTAAAAAAAACAAAACGATTTTTTGAATTTTTATTTCATGTACATACAATTACCTAGCTGTACATCGAATTCCCATTTTCTAGGTCATCTAAAATGGATTATGTTTATGATTTATACATCAATCAGTATATAAAATAACGAGTTTTGAACGTTAATATCTCAATAGAATTTGAGCGACGAACATTCAAGTTTCTTGAAATGTTTCGAGTAATATTACACTAGGCATTAAACTTGGCCGGATTCGATGTCACGTGACTAAATCAAGTGTAACTATGAAATAATTCGAATGCTACATAGTGGAGTTAAAATAAATTTTATATATGATCAAAATTTCGTTTATTGAAATGAACTTTGAAATACATAACAAAATGTATATAATAACATTGGTGGTTAAGGTGAGTTTGGTCTATGGTCATTTTCCACCCATAAGGCTGTTCATACCACTAGAACCTTGTTGTAACTGCCTCATCATATTGTGCAGTCCAGACATACCACCCATTTGTTGCAAAATCCTGGGATCCATCATTTTCGCCATCTGCTGATTGAGTTTAGCCATTTGAGTTTGATTAACATTTTTGGCCATATCTCCACCCTTAAATAGTCCCTTAATGCCTCCCATTTTTTTAACAACTGCTGCAAATTTTGTATATTGAGCGATGAGGTCTTTGACATCCCGTTCAGTGACACCAGCCCCTTGAGCTACTCGCGTCACGCGCGTAGGTTGTTTAGAGAAAAGTTTAGCACCATCACGATGGTCAAGCTCTCCTTCATTCATGGAATCCATAATGGTCATTAAGCGTTTTAGTTTCGCCATAGATTCCTGTTCACTACCTTTTGACATAAGATCTTGAGAGAAGCCTGGTATCATACCCTATAGATTAAAAAAATATGTTTTGTTATTAATTAAATCAACAAAACTTTGTGTCACCAGGTTTCTCAATTGTGCAAATTGCGCTTTATTTGTAGCATATTAAATTATTTTAACCTATAAATAATCAAAACCTAGCTGAAGCAAGCCTAAAATATATCTGGGATTTCAGTGAATAATTTGCCTTACCATAATTTGTGAAAATGGTCCCATCTTCATGATATTTTGGAACTGCTCGTACATAGCTCTCAACGTAAATTGTCCATGTTTCAGCTTTTCTAACAGTTCATCATTATCATCTAGCTTAAGTTCATTTACTTTATCCAACAAGCCTTCAATATCTCCCATACCCAATAACTTATTAATAAAAGGTTTTGTTTTAAATGGCTCAAGATCATCAATGTGTTCTCCAGTACCAATAAATATAATAGGACTTTGTGTTGCAGCTACACTGTAGACAAAAGATTCTTCTTTAGTGTGACATACTGCATAAAATTTATGTATATATTGTGCACCAGATGATATGAATACTCACGCTGATAATGCACCTCCTCCCTTTGCATGGCCATCTAATTTAGTAATAATAACAGAACCAATGTCCACTTTTTCTTTAAAAGCTTTAGCTTGACTTTCACAAGCTTGTCCAATTGTAGCATCCATGACAAATATAATATTGTCAGGTTTCTACAAATTATTTAAACATGTTTATTATACAATATTTGTGCTTATTTAAAATTAAAATTTGTTTGTTGTTTATTTAATAATGTTGTATAGTATTACTAATGAAACAATAAAGCTTACTATGGCATTAGCAACCGCCAACATCTCTTCAAATAATGACTCTTCTTGTTTATGACGCCCACTGGTATCTACAATAATCATTTCAAAACCTTCCTTCTTAAACATTTCTACACCCGTTGCTGCTATTACTACAGGATCTACTTCAGTATAACTAGGGGAAAAACATTATTATTATTTTTAAATAAGTTACTAAACATTATACATAACTTTGCTAAGGCAGGCTTAAAAGTTATTTCAAAAAGCAATAGTAAAAGTAAACTTTCAAACAAACCTTCCATAAAATGGTATTCTTGCTTTTGTACAATTCTGTTTAACTTGATCGTAAGCACCAGCCCTGAATGTATCGGCACATACAAGACAAGATTTCCAGTTCTTTCTTAGGTAATGATAGGCTAATTTTGTACAAGTAGTAGTTTTACCGGATCCTTGTAGCCCAACAAACATGACCACATTTGGTTTTCCTTTTACTGGTTGATATGGCTTTACTCCAGGATCAACTAGCTAATAAAATATATTTATTATAATTTTTAGATGGCAAATGGAAAGAAAAAAGTTACTTGTGTACTTTGTAAACTTATATTGTTTATGAAATGTACCTTAACAAGTTCTTTGAATACCGCTGATTGTATCATCCTCCTTTTGTTTAGCCCCCCAGCCATTTCATCAAAATCAATGACAGCGCGTACATTTTCACGAAGATTTTTAACTAAACGAATATTAACATCTGCTTCCAATAGAGCTGCACATATTTGTTTTAGCATAGAATTTAAAACCTAAAACAGAAATTCGAATAAGAAATAAATCAAATCTGCAAAGAAATTTAAATTTACTTATTTACCTCTTCATTTATTATAGTGGCACGACTTAACGACTGCAAAGCAGTTGTTATTTTTCGACCCAAATCTGCTAAAACCATTTTGAATAACTACAACACTTTCCACACTTGTACACTTGAGTCAGCTGTTATCCTTACGAATAAAACTATAACGATCTAAAATATACGATATCATAAAAGTTTTGAGACATTTTAAATAAGAATCATAAGTAAGAAACAGTAATAAAACTAAACAATCTCATTTAGATCACACAACTATAATTATTCTATACCACGACGATATTTTCCACAATTTCAACACTAATCATCGACACGTCAAACGTCAAATTTACTTTTTTTTATTTATAAGGACTAAGCGATGAAGAATTCAGTGCATATAGAATTTTCTCTTTAATATTATTTATTTTGTTAAAATATTTTATACTTAATTTCAAGAAATTATTTTTTTATTTTTATATATTAATTAAATACAAAACATAGTTATATTTTTTCGTGTTGTGAAAAAATTAACGCTATTTTAAAATTAATTGAAATGAATTGTCATCGTTGATACAGACTATACAAACTAATTTTCGCTTTGTAATCCGCATCGTCTACTCCATTTATTGTGTAGTTACTGTAAAGAAGAAAATATAGTTATTACAGAAATAATACCTTATATTACCTGAACTATGGTGAGTGGCATGTTGGAATTAAAATATACCAGCAAATTATTTATCAGTGTCTAATATAAAAACTGTTTTTGAGGCAAAATTTAACTAATAATACAACATTTGTAGGGTCAAAATCAATCTGGTGGAGGAAGTGGCGGGGACAAAAAAGATGATAAAGATAAGAAAAAGAAATATGAACCTCCAATCCCTACTAGAGTTGGCAAAAAGAAGCGTAAAGCAAAGGGACCTGATGCCGCTCTGAAGCTACCTCAAGTGACACCTCATACAAGATGTAGGTTGAAATTGCTTAAACTGGAAAGGATTAAAGACTACTTGCTAATGGAAGAAGAATTTATTCGTAATCAAGAGCGACTAAAACCCCAGGAAGAAAAAATTGAGGAAGAGAGATCAAAGGTATCTAATTGATCACCAAAAATACCGATACCTGAAATAAATAATGTGTCCTCTTTGTGAATATTATCATTACGGAAATCACTTAAGATTTTCAATACTTTTCTATTTATATTATTTTCTGTAGGTTGATGATCTTAGAGGAACACCAATGTCAGTGGGGACCTTGGAAGAGATTATTGATGATAACCATGCCATAGTCTCTACATCTGTAGGCAGTGAGCACTATGTCAGTATATTGTCCTTTGTTGATAAGGATCAATTAGAACCTGGTTGCTCAGTGTTGTTGAACCATAAGGTAATTTCTTTATTTACATTATTATTTGACATAGTAGACATTAATAAGTTTTTTGTAAAATAATAATTGTTTCTTGCAGCCATCCCAAAAAAATGTATTTTATTGTATCTTTACCTTTAAATGACATTTGAATAAATAGCATCTTTATATGCTTTCAACACTTTTGTGTTAGATCTTTATAAAAATTTAATATGCTGCAACCTTTTGTCATATATCAGGTTCATGCAGTTGTAGGTGTACTAGGTGATGATACTGATCCTATGGTATCTGTCATGAAATTAGAGAAGGCCCCACAAGAAACTTATGCAGATATTGGTGGTCTTGATACACAGATACAGGAAATTAAGGTACTATTTTGTTAACATTTTTTAAAGTGTTATTCCCACACTATGGAAATTGGAAAAGATATATTTAGAAAATGTATAAAAATTTGAACACAGCAGGATTTGAACCTTAGCGGCTTCAAATCTCGCTGCATTAAAATTTTTTATATGTTTTCTAAATATGTCTTTTTTTAAGGTACTGTTCTTTTTAACTGCATGCATCTCCTGCATATTGCAGGATAGGTAAAGAGAACTTAGTATTACAACACTTCCCCAATGTGTCCCTTACAGAACACTAGAGTAGGAGTAAATGGAAATACTTTGAAAATAGTCCATTTATCTCCATGGTCCTTTAATATTAAGGTTTTATAATAAATAATTGATTTAACCATCTAAAATTTACTTAGTCATGGTAAATTTCAATTTTTCTGCAAATATCAGCTCTCTCAGCCTATATGCCACTGCCCACTGCTGGAAATAGGCCTACCCCAAGGATCTCCACCACAATTGATTGTGCGCTTACCGCGTCCAGCGGCATCCGGCAACCTTGACCAGATCATCTTTCCACCTGACCACTTAGCGTTGTCTGGTTCGTGGTCGCCATTTGAGAACCTTCCTGCCCCAACGGCCATAGCTTCCCCTGGCTATGTGTCCCGCCCACTGCCACTTCAGCTGGGCAATCGTTCAACAAAGTCAGTTACTTTTGATTGCCTACAGATGTCAAAATTTCTGATTTTATTACATAGGGAAATACCATTGCCTGCTGGGTCACCTTGAGTCTTCTAATGAGACACATATCAGCTATTTCAACATAATATAAACACAAGCTGTTACAGATATACTGCAATGTCATAATGATGTAACAATAATAACATTTATAGGAGTCTGTAGAACTTCCACTGACACACCCTGAATATTATGAAGAAATGGGAATCAAACCTCCCAAGGGTGTGATTTTGTATGGACCTCCAGGTACTGGCAAAACTTTGCTGGCCAAAGCTGTAGCCAACCAGACATCAGCTACATTCCTCAGAGTTGTTGGATCTGAATTGATTCAGAAATATTTGGTAAGTCTTAACAAATTTTATGTTGAATTTTTTACTTGCACTTAAAATATATATTATATAGCATTGTTTTTGTGTTATATAGGGTGATGGGCCAAAATTGGTCAGGGAATTGTTTAGAGTTGCTGAAGAACATGCACCATCTATTGTTTTTATTGATGAAATAGATGCTGTAGGTACAAAGCGGTAAGTTGTCATTGACTACAATTTAATTTTACTTTAACTTATGTTTGATGTTTATAAAATTAATTGTTATCATACAGTACAATGAACACAAAAATGAAGTATTTGCTTAAAGAACTTAGAGCGAACTAAAAGCAAATAACTCTTTAAGCAAATTAAACATTAACCAAATGTATATAAGTTACAAATTAATAATGAAATGATATTGAGTATGTATTTTAAAATAATACTTAGATATTTCAAAAATATTATAAACATTGTGGTTTTATTTAAATACAATTTTTTATTTTTTTTATTTTCAGTTATGATTCTAATTCTGGTGGTGAGAGAGAAATTCAAAGAACTATGTTGGAATTACTTAATCAGTTAGATGGGTTTGATTCTAGAGGTGATGTAAAGGTGTGTACTATATTTGTTATTTATATTTTTGTTATATTTACATCATCATCAATGGCTGTACAACCCTCCATGGGCCCTAGCCTTTACTCCATTCCTCCATGTTTAGTGCCCCTTTTCTTTTAGCCTCCCTTTTCCCATTATTGATGAATCTTGAGGTCTTTGCCATCCATCAAGCCACCTTAGCTTAGGTCTTTTAATCGTTAACCAACTGGGTTCAGTTCAAGCAAATGTTTGGACAGTGTTATTATTCATTTCATTTAGGTCACGGAGCCAAAATAGTCTACTTATTTTAATAACTTGTATGATGTTAGGGCCCTTGTACTGGTTGTAAAGTTTATGATTATACAGTATCTGCCAGACACTGTGTTCGCAGATAGGGCCAAGGATTTTGTTTATTTACTTCTTTATGCTCAATGATTGTTAAGGCATCTCATCCTCTTGTTTAGTAGATGGGATCTGAGGTGTTTAATTAGACTAAAACTGCGTCTCTTTTTGAGCATTATCTGTCTTCTGATCTTGATGGTCACATTGTTATTGCTTGTAAAATCATTGAGCCCAGATACACAAATTCCTCACACACTTGAAACTCTGAATCTTCAATGACAAATGGAGTGTGATCTAGTTAGATTTTAGTGATTCCTGACATACAATTGGTTTTGTTGTTATTGACAATAAGTGACATCTGTGACGATGCGCTTTTCATACTTAAAAAAGAGGAATAAAGCTGAGTCCTGGGACGTGTTATTGGGTCTAAATCATCAGCATACCTCAAAAGCTGGTCAGAATTATAAAATATTGTCTCAGATGTCTCAAGTTTTGCGTCTCTGACACACTTCTCCTATGTTAAAGAGTAGACAGGCTTTTTTAACATTGTTTTTTTAAAGTGTTTATCGCACACTTAGGAAATTGAAAAACACACACACAGTAGACAGTCTTGTGCGTCGCCTTGTCTTAGATCAGATGTTGTGGTGAACCAGTTATGTCCTTCTCATGGTCATTTTCATAATTAGATATTAATAAAAGAAGCTAGTTTTCGCCTAAAACTAGTTTCTTGTTATGCTGGTCATTCAGATAAGAACATTAGGTTCATGCTAGGAACATTTTGTATTATGACGAAGTTCTAATGTTTAAGCAAAATGGAGGAAATAAGTGGTCTTGCGAGAATTTGTCACATACATAGATTGATATATAGATATATATATATATATATATTTTAAATATTGCTATTTTCTATTACTTTCATTAATAGTTGTAAAATAAACTAAAATGTTTCTTAGGTTATTATGGCAACAAACAGAATAGAGACTCTGGACCCTGCTCTTATTCGACCGGGTCGTATAGACAGAAAGATTGAATTCCCACTGCCTGAGGAGAAGACCAAGAGAAGAATTTTCACTATTCACACATCAAGGATGACCCTGGCTGATGATGTGAATTTGTCAGAACTTATAATGTCCAAGGATGATTTGTCGGGTGCTGATATTAAGGTATAGTATATATAGAAAATATATTGACTATGGCTTATTAAGGTAATATTGTTTAAAAATTTGAGTACAGTTTGATTTGAGTATGAGAGAGAACCTATTGTCATAATACTGTTATAATATTTGGTGTTAAGTGGCGGAACGCACGCAGTGCTTTGTCTTTAAATTCAACAATGTATAAATATTTTAAAAGTTTTATTATTTCCAGGCAATTTGTACAGAAGCTGGTCTAATGGCTTTGAGAGAACGTAGAATGAAGGTCACTAATGAAGATTTCAAGAAGTCTAAGGAGAGTGTCCTTTACAGAAAGAAAGAGGGTACTCCAGAAGGACTTTATCTTTAATAATATGTAGTTGCATTAGAAACTTCTGTTACACTACAGTTATTGTGGTATTAAATGTACTAAACAACTTAAATCTAAATATGAAGATTTGAATGAATTGTAATGCTTGAAATAAAACCTTAAATTTATGTATATTCTTTAATTTATAATCTATAAAACCCTACTTGAATATCCACATGTTGTATGTTTGACTCTTAAAAATGTCACAATGGAGATTTACTTTTACAGTGTCACATAAGATGGAGAAGACACAATTAATAACCAGTAAATTGAATTTTGAACCTAGATTTGCTGTTTAAAAATAGTAGGTCATTAAATAAAGCCACCACCTGAAAAGAAAATGACAACAAAAAATATAAACTAGCAGATAAGAATATGATTTAATAATGTACTAGGGCTCTAAACAAGATGGAGTAGAGGGTTAAATATAAAATTAATAGCGGGATTGGAAAGTCTAGAAAATTAAAGATAAGAAATGTGTTGTATATCAGAAATAAGTACAGGCAGCTGGGATAAACGCGACAGTAAAGAATATAAGGAAAGATGTAACAATTTGCAAACAAAACGATTAGCAAAGAATTGCGACGTAAAGAGAGAAGAGGATCACATTGCTCCTAATATCATTTGTAGGCTTCTGTATTGGATTTTGTTCAATTTTTCTAAGGCGGATTTATTACATTAGGTTGAGTACAAAAAAGCCATAATCAACGTGGCTACGTACCAAAGCCTGGTACAGTAGTTTTTGAGTATAGAGTTGTGAACCGGTAGGCTTCCCACCCCAGACACCGGTCAAATAGCGTTAATACTTTCTTTACATTTATTACTAATGCATTCTGTATGTGCAATTCGGTTCAGACAGATATCGAGAAATAAGTCCAAGAATTTAAATTTATTAACTACCGAAATGGACTGATGACATTATACAAAATATCAAAACTGGTTATGGTTCCTTTTTTTGTAAATATCACCACTTGACTTTAAGCTACTGACAGGTATAAATCATGATCGCCATTGGTGCAAAGCAGAATTATTTTGATAAGTGATGACTTCTACAGATTATGAGTTGCTGTAGAGAACGATATTGAAGAATATTATAAATATTATTGACTGACAGTTCAAGGTCAAGAGTGCTTTTGTTGTAAAAAGGGCTGAGGACCACCTTGCAGGAGACCCTTCAACACGACCCTCCAAAAAAACATTAACCCAATACTCACTGTTTGCAAAGTATAGTTGAATGTCTGTTGAAAGAATGCCGAGACTTTCTATTGAGCTTAGACCTCAATAGAAAGTCTCGGAAGCCAAATTGAGAAGATGCTAAGATGTTATTCCTTTTTACTATCCATGCCAAACAATTTTCTAAAAGATGTTAAGAAATTTGACAAGAATATACGAAAGTGCAATGGGTCTGTCATTAGGATCAAGAAGAAAAAGGGCATTTGTCAGGTTGAAGTATTGGAAGAACCCATTGAGATCTTTATGATTTAGTAACAATCCCCGAAACAAAAACTGCATTAATAATATTTAGAAAATACAACATGGTACAACTACGGTTTCGGATAAGAGTTAATATGGAACGCCATCTTCTCCAGGGCTTGAATCTCTTAAATCCGTTAAAGCAATTTTGAGTTCATTAAAGGTGGAGCATCCATATCCGTATATTTAGGTAGCGAGACATAATTTGGAACAAAAGTGGAAGCTAATTTGTTCAGTTATTGAGAGAGACCAATAGGTAAGGTTCAGTCCAGTTATTTAGTTCCATAACTAACGCCAATGTCACGTTGTATGGAGAATACACGAAGGAGATTGATCAGTAAAACATAGATAAAGTGACAGTATTATAGATTATAAGTAGAAAAGTTTCCAGTATTCCAGTAACAATACCGCAACCTTCACTATAACAAAACAGACAAATATTTACAATACATACTGTAAGTTAGTAATAAATAATATTTTACACAAGTATTAGCTTATAATTTTATATTATTATATTTACATTAAAAAATACACAGAGGAATAAATATTATCATTAAAAAACATTGAAAATGAAGGAGGGAAGGTTATTAAATCTGTAAAATACAACATTTAATGAAGTTGTCAATTTGACGTTGTCATTAATTTTTAACTTTGGAGAGTGAACGTAATGATTTATTGACGCTTCACTTATAATTGCTTACATACGTAAGTTTAACGAATGATTTGAATATGTTATTAAAAAGCTTTATAACATATGAATGAGTGATACCGGTAGCGATACAGAAGCGACCGAGCATACTGCACTCATGGATGGTCACATAGCTGAAGCTCGTCCCGACAGGGAGATCGCTGATCGGATCGCAAGAAAGCGTAAAACAAAATCCGATTCACAGCGTAACTATGGTGTAAGTAAAATGTTCTTGTAACTAGAATATAACAATATTTATATCACGCTGTTTGGTTGCCATTTATGCAGATACCAATGACTAATCTCATTGATGATGTCGAATGATTCAATTTGAACTTTAAAATATTTTTGTAATAAAGAAAAACAATATAAAACAAGACTAGTGACACAAGTATAAAATATATGAAATCTCTGATAAATAAATTTATTAAGTAACAAAAAAAATATTACATATTACTTTTATAATTGTAACATTATTATAGAGTGTCGGGACATCACGTAGCAGCCAACCTGGTGCAGAAGGAAGCTCAGGTCAAAACCCAAATGAACCACCACTTGAAGAGCTGGAATTGAAATATGGAGCAAGACATGTTATCAAACTGTTTGTGCCAGTAAAAAAAAAAAAAAAAAAAAAAAAAAAAAAAAAAAAAAAAAAAAAAAAAAAAAAAAAAAAAAAAAAAAAAAAAAAAAAAAAAAAAAAAAAAAAAAAAAAAACACTATGTATGATAGTTGTAGTTGCAACAATAACATCAATAAGCTTTTATTCTGTAAAAGATGTATACTTGTAAGTGTAAATTGAAATATTTACTATTAGGAGGTTTTTTATTAAGTTGGAAAGATATAACATTCATTATTTATTACTATATCCAAAATTTCTTATGTTTTAGAGCTTATACTCCATTTCATGAGGAAAGTCCATATGCAGTGACCAAAGTATGGAATGCGCTTGCTAACTCTATGATCTTGTTGAGTGTGATAGCTCTCATGACTGTGTTACTTATTGTTCTATACAAGAAGAGATGCTACAAAGTTATCCACGGGTGGCTAATTTTGTCTTCTTTAATGTTGCTGTTTTTTTTTTCTTACCTATACATCGAGTAAGTTTCAAATTTTTTACCATATTTCTAGATTTACAATATAACTTGTTGTTTTTTTTATTCTACAATATATTGTGTATTGCATATAAGGAATGTCATAGTGCCAATGTGGCACAGTAGGACAGGGTCTTACTGTAATCAGGATTGGTTGTGGGTTTGATTCCAACTTGATGGAGTTATCATAGTTGAATTATTTTTATGCCTCCACTCTGGTGAATAAAATGAAGTGAGACATACAGGTCTGGCACTCAACATGTCTTGAATTAAGGCAGAAAGTGGAGAATGGACTGTTTTGACACTAGGTTCTCTCTGACTACTGTGTGGTATGTGGGATGTTTAAAAATTCTATAATTTACTTTTTATTTAATTTTTACATCATTAAATGATTATAGAGAAGCTTTACGGGCTTACAATATTCCAATGGATTATATAACTCTGACATTTGTGATGTGGAATTTTGGAGTAGTGGGAATGATAGTCATTCATTGGAAGGGCCCGCTGCGACTACAACAGGCATACTTGATATTTATTGCTGCACTGATGGCTTTGGTCTTCATCAAATACTTACCAGAATGGACAACCTGGGCAGTTCTTGCTGTTATTTCAATTTGGGGTAAATACTAAAAAAATGGTTTTGCAATATGATACATAGAATAACAATATATAGTAGAAATTAAGTTGACATTCATTTGAGTCTCCTGAGATCAGAGTTTCCTAAAATAGTTTTACATAGTGTGTGAATATCACTTGAAAAATATTAAATGAGTAGCATTCTCTCTTGCCAAACAATTTTTCTTAGAAACAATCTGTAGCAGAAATTTATAAAATCTCTACAGCTATGCTAACAATACAAAAATTAATTGTAACAAGTGCATAAGAATTTAGACACAGCTCGATATAGAGTATGGAATAGCGGCCAGAATGCTTCAACAGTTTCCAAAAGATGTTGGTTCGAGTCTGGTTATGTTAAAATTTTTGTGTTTCCTAGAAATGTTTTCAACATTAAAGGTGTTTAGATTTTTGTTAAATTAAGAGATCAAAACTAAAACAAATGTTTTCTTTTTGTACTATGTTAGTTAATATAATAATACCTACTTATGCTAATACTATATTAAGATCAATGTTTGAAAATTAATGTGTGTTTTTTTATTGTTTCAGATTTGATTGCAGTACTAACACCCAAAGGACCTCTCAGAATATTAGTAGAAACTGCTCAAGAGAGAAATGAATCAATTTTCCCAGCTTTAATTTATTCATGTATTTATTTCATTTGGTTTTTTTTGTTTTTATATATGTACAATTATATGAATTTTTACTTGTTATTTATTTTATATTTTCTAAGTTCGTTAAATCGCGGAGACAATCAAGTTAAAGTTAAATATTTCCGTTTCTCTGCTGTGGTAAGACCAAGCACTCCGTTGGGTTCAGCCACTCAGCACGCAATGTCTTGATTTGAGGTGAAAAGTGGAGAATAGTGTATCATGACACTAGTTCTCTCTGGCTACCCTACAAAAAAAAAATGAGCTTGCCATTCGCGATTAGTTTATGTAGAAGTATATACAAATAATAAAAAAAGTAACAACACAAAAAAAAAATTGGGTTATATATATTCTTATTAATAGAAATATAATTTTACTGTAATAATAAACTCACTATATACTAATCGTTAAACTTTATTTTTCTACTTTCTAGCTACTGTCATGTACTGCCTGGCTGCGGTGGGAGTGGGCGAAGGTGAGCCGGCGCCGCGCGAACTGCGACCACTTAATCCTGTCGGTCTGTGCCTAACATTGTCACCTTTACAAATACACTTTCACTCAAATCAAATCTCTATATGTGATGATTGTATAGTATATAATTTGATGTATTGACTTTTGATTTTCAAACGGTATAGGGATTTGACATAGAAAATATTATTAATAATAATATATATATGATTAATAATAATAATAATTTTGAAGACTTGTGTGACAGTTTTACTACTTTCTTATTAGTTAGTTACAGACAAATCATCATCAAAATAAATAAAATCAAAAATGTTGTGTTTGATAATTTCAGCATTGCCTTAATACTGTGGCCCTTGATTTCTTTAGTTGCCTGACATAAAATTATCAGTTAAAAATAATAAAAGTATTTATTTATATTGAATAAAGATTACATGATTAATGTTAGAATCTTTTAGTGTATTCAAAATATTTCATACATTTATGTATGTATTGAAGTATATAGGTATATAAATATTACACAAAGTGTACTTGCAAAGGTGACTGCTTCTGCACAGTCCTATTTTAAAATCACATTACTTACAGCATGTAATCTAAACTTTTGATTTTAAAGTCTACATTACTATAATATATTATTAAAAGTTTCTATAGTAATTTTAGAATATTATAACAAATTTTAGATATATTATATCTAAAGTATAAACCCTGGGCTTTGGTGGCTTTTTTTCCGATTTGCATTAACATTAATTTAAGATTAAGCTAAGTTAGTTCAACATATTTGATATTATGTATACTCGTAGTTTAGGGATGTTATGGATATAACATTTCGGATATGGATAAGTATTTTGGAAGAAAACTATATCAGTTCGCATCGGGTACGGTTGGTTTCGGATATACATTTTTTTATTATATAATGTTATTAGCGACGCTCTTATTATTATTTTGTTGCGTGTAATTTTAAATGTGTGTGTTAAATGAAAAATAAAAGTATAGGATTATTTTGGTCTAGATTCAATGGCCAAGGTCACTAATATACTATTTAGATATAAGGATTAATAATGATTAGGAAAAATTTACTTTTGTAAATGAAGTAATATTATTATATCCGATAGTTTTGGTTACAGCTAGCTATAACATCTCTGGTAGAGTCAGTCTTGAGTATTTAAAGCTTCATATATATATAAATCATTGCAGTTCTACGTCACTTGTTACTACTACTGTATTTATTAACATTAGAAAAGTATGTATCTAACAAATTAACAAAACTCATCAATTAATTTATATTAATTTTCAATATGAATTTATTAACAATAATAACTACTGACCGAGTTGATTTTAGGAGGCAACGAGTCTCGCGAAGGGCGTCCCAGGGAGGAGGAAGAAGGCGGCGGTGAGGGTGGCTTCGACGCGGCGTGGCGGGAGAGGGCAGCGGAGAGCGCGGGCCCCGGGGGTGCGGGGGCGGGGGCGGTCCCCGGCAGCTCGGCGCCGCGGCGGCTGCGCGTAGACGGCACTGCGTCCGCGCACTATGTCACCAGGGTGGAGCGCCCGGCGCCGCCGCCAGACCTAGATGAAGAGAGTTAGTAAACTTCTCTGTGAAATATGTTTCAAAATCAAATCAAAGTATTCTTTATTGAAATGGAAACATTTTCGAATCATCAAATTAACATAAAAACTTATTTTGAGGTGCAATCTTAAATTTTTCAGAGGGTGTGAAACTTGGTCTCGGTGATTTCATCTTCTACAGTATGTTAGTCGGGAAAGCAAGTTCGTATGGAGATTGGAATACAACATTAGCTTGTTTTGTAGCCATTCTCATCGTAAGTTATTTCAATTTAAAATTATTCTTTAGTTATTTAATAATATTGTATCTTTAGTTTTTAATAAAATAATTAACATATCAATATAAATATATTTTTACTATTTAATATATTTAGTGACAACTGCTAAGCTTATCAGTTATTATATGTGTATATAATTTAAATACTTACATAAATAAATTGAATTAAAATATAAGTGCTCATAATAGAGTTTAACAGTTTGAATCAATTGTTCACATTCAATTTGCAAAATGATTTAAATATATTATAATATACAAGCTTCGTTTTCTATGTATTCATAGAACGTGCAAGTGAGTTTCATATAACATATTGTTTTAGGGTCTCTGCCTCACTCTGTGGCTGTTGGCCATATTCAAGAAAGCGCTTCCAGCTCTACCCATCTCCATATTCTTCGGGCTGATCTTCTACTTTGCAACGCGTTGCGTCGTCAAGCCCTTCGCCGACGCCCTCGCTGCTGACCAAATCTTTATTTAGCTATACTATAGGATTGTCACTATAGCTGGAAAAGTCACCTACCATTAATTTCATTATAATTTGCAATATTTTTAATAATTCTTGTCTTCTTTATATAAAAACTGAGATAGAGTTGTATTTTAATTAGAATTGTAGAAGTTTGTTTTATATAAAATTTAACTATTACAAATAGTATTTGTTTTTCACAAGTTTTCGCATTGTCTTTTTAGATTACGTGTTTTTAAACAACCGAAAAAAGTTACTGTTTAATGTTTTTAAATGCTGTCAACTCATATTTTTTTAATATAACAGTCTGAAACTGCGTCTCTTAGTCAACGTCAAAGCGTACTAGCTAATAACGTAACTGTGGGTTCAAATTCGATATATTCACTTATTTATGAAAAATAAATCATTATTTTTAGAACTTAAAATGGATACATAAATTAACTTTGACTTGCTTTCGTTTATTGATAGACAAAAATGTTGTTGTTAAAATAATATTGATTATAAAAAAAACCGCTAATATATCTTATAATAAATAAATAATACTTAGTACAATATCATTGATTTAGTATCCAGGCTATGTAAAAATATATTTTGGTTACTGTATATAAATGAGTATAACAGTCATTTCTTATCTTAAAATATAGATATTTTCATTAATACAGTAAAACGAACATATCACCACACTTTTAAAACAAATTCACCTCATTCAAAATGTATGTAACCCCATTAAGCATGAAAAGCTTTTACTAAAATTCTATAGCCATTTATCAAACTACAAATGTTTGAGTTAGGTCCTTTTCATAGTGGGTGTGATATGACAACTATCTCGCCTAAAAAGTTGTGTTTTTCATTTGTATTACAACTTCTTGCCTACTTTGCCTGCTTTCATATGTTAGAACCTTATGAAACCTACAAATTGGTGTAAATATGTAAACGGGACTTTCATAACGTAATTCGATATAAACGTGGAATTTATGAATATATGACAAATCTTATCTAATAAAAAATCGATTGAAATTTAAATGTAAAATCGATTAAAAATAAAAAAAATTGGACTGTTCTTTTACATATACAAAAAGTTAGTAACAGTCCAAATTTTTATTTAATATAAATCTAAAGTGGACGCCAATTACATAATATTTGTTAGTGAATACAAAATGAATATTATATATGTATCGGACACTGACAGCTTGTTTATTTAAGCCAATTTTCACTTAGAAGATAGCTTACTAAGGAAAAGTCCACTCATTAATTATAATATTACAAACACAGTAGTTAGACGAAATTTACCTTTTATTTATTATTTAATTTGTAAAAACATTTGTAGTATATTAATATAAGATATAATCGCAACTTGATATTAATGAATTGTACTTGTTTCGAACAACCACTGTAGTTCATGTAGATGTGTGTATAATTTTGTTCCAAATGTTTTTACTTAAGGTTTTTGTTTATTTCACATTCCATTGAATCTAAAAAATATAACAGCTTCTTGTACTTTTTTTTAACTAGATTAATTGTAACTTATGTAAGAAATATAAATTAACAAGTAAATGTAATGTTTTAATTTTATATTCCTGCTATATCTATGAATAGAAATGTTGTTGGGAAATAATATTTAATGCCAGTTATTTTATTTAAATTATGAGCAATTCAACTATATTAGGTACTACTTTTACACAATGCGCCCATTTAGAATTATTGCGTGCTGTGTAGTGGAAACGAGCATTGTCCTTATTAGTCCATAAATTACCTTTATTATAAATATATAATAAGCTAAGCTTAACTTTCAGTCATGCACATTACCTGGCCATTAAGGTAAATAAACTAAAGTACAGTGATCTAGTCGTTAAGTCGAGCAACGCTAAATGGAATAATTTAAAAAGCACTTTAGACTAAACTTGACTGACTGTTAAATTTTGAAAATTTTGTGATTATTTATATATCTATAAAATAAAATGAGAAAATTGAAATGTCAAAATATATAACCTGACTGTAAATGTGTGAACGTGTATTCTCAGGTTATCTGCGTTACGTGTTTAAAAAAACTACTATTTGTATTTTAAAATATCTATTATAATAATACTAAAATCACCTTTATACGATAAATTCGGAAATAGCTCTTCTATTTGCGAATTTATTCCCTGACTAAACCATTTTTGGGCGTTTATATAAACATTTAGTTATTCATAAAAGGTACAGGGGTCGTGAGAAACTGAACAATAATAACACCCACAAATAATCTGAGGTGAACAATATTAGAGTTGCTCTAAACTACATTGATGACAACTTATGAGTGTGTAAAAAATGCAATAAGTGTTATTCTAAATAGTTCATTAGATTTAACTTAAAATATGAGAACATGAACAATGCAGTATTGTTGTTGCAATGAGCGATGATGAATAATGTAAACTTATTTCAATCATTAATGTAAATAAAAATAGGTATAATATTATTATTAAGTCATTAAGTAATCAATACAATATACATCTATTCCAGAGCTAAGCTGGTTGGGCAAAGTGCAGCATTGGGTTTATCATACAACATGCAATATATAGAATTAGAATGGAGAATATCATACTCTCTTGACCAATAGGTTCTCTATTATTTATTAAGGTTAAGGTTTAAGGTCTAAGGTTTATTATAACAAGCCAGTGCTTAATAAAACTACATATTTAATACAAAATAAATGCTTTATCATAAAAGTTATTGCTACTAAAACACATTTTGTGATTCTAAAATATTTGTTAACAATATAAATTATACAATTTAATATATAAATATGTGAACAACTTGAGGTTATAAAAACAAACAGGAAAATTTTATATTTATCAACATAATATACTTTGTTGCAATCAAAATATGGTAACAGTGTAAAAATATTTTTTTTTTTTTAAGATATGAGATACAAGTTAGGTATTTTGTACAAATAAAATACAAAGAAAAGTTAAAAATAATTAAATTTTTTCATTTATAATTGCAATGATTTATGTTTTCGAGTATACTAAACAAAATCACAAAATATGTAACTCCAATTTTGAGATCGACATAATACAATTTATATAAAAAAAAAAACGTTTTAAAATCAAATAATAAATTCCAAATAACACAATCAAGGGAATGTTTTTAAGGGAATGTTAAAATGAGAAACTAACTAATGAGGGGTACCCTTAGCCAAAGTCAAATAAAGACCATTAACCTAATATTGTTGTATCAATAAAAATAAAATATATTTTAAATATATAAATTATTCAAAATTAATTGAAGCACAACCATTTACAGATGAGGATTGGGTATTTCCTGTGGGCCACTCTTTTTAATCACTTTTAACTTCTCTTTGTTTGGCTTTGCAGTGTCCGACGGTATAATTTCTTCTACAGGTATTTGTTTCGCATTTTCCACATTCTGTTTTCCAGACGTTTTAGAGTTATCTTTGTTTTTATTGTCGCTTATATTTTGTGGTTCTTTAGGCATTTTTGGTTTTGCGTCCGCCTCTTTAGACTTCTTTAGTTTTGGTTGCGATTCTTTGGAAGCTGGTTTTTGGGCTTCATTTATATTTTTATCTGTTGGATTGGGACTTGGTGCTTGTTTAGGGATTTCTTGAACTTTAGGTTTCACATCCGCTTGTTTTGGTATTTCCTTTACTTTGATATGTTCTTTCACTTTTTCTTGTGCTTTAGGTGACGCTATTGGTTTTTTTGGTTCCTCTTTTGGTTTCTCGTGAATTTTAGGTTTGGTTTCTGGTTTTTTAAGTTGCTCTTTAGGTATCTCTTGCACCTTTGGCACAACTTTAGGCTTTGCCTCAGACTCTTTCGGAATAGATTTTGCTTGTGCTATTGGTTCCTTAGGCTTTTGTGCTTCTTTTACTACATCTTTGGATTTCACATCAGCCGCTTTGGGAATTTGATTCGTCTTAATTTCTGCTTCCTTAGAATCCTTTGGTGACTCTTTGGGCAAAGTATTTTGTTTTACTGGTGCTTGACTTTTTATTTTTTCAGGTTGTTTTTTTGGTTCTTGAGATACCTCTTTAGCGTTCTTATGTATTTTAACTTTAGGCTGATCTTTATTTTCCACAACCTTATTCACTTTGGGTACATCTTTTTTCTCTTCTACTTTAACTTTGTTTGGATTAGGGGCATTTACCTTGGGCTGTTCTTTAACTGGTGGGTGTTTTAAAGTAAAGGCTTTTTTCAACAATGCCGGCGCTGGTACAGCTCCAATAAAATTTTGTATGTGCGGTGCTCCTATATATAGTTTGTCATTAAATACAATAGCATCGCTTATACTATGGAGCTTACCGTCAGTATTATAGTATGCAGCGACAATATTTCCATTCCAGTCTAATTGAACTAACCCTGACGTTCCAGGTGATAATATAGAAACACTACCAAAGCTGCCAATCTAGAAACAATTAAGTCAAAAATAAAAAAAATACTTGTACAAATTAAGTTAATGTAATTTCCTTGATACTTAAAAACTTACATAATGTATAATTTCTTCAAAGATATGATGTGGAACTTGACTATTCAGAAACTCGAATGGAATTTCGATGAGACGTAATAGCCGTGCTAAAAATTTCCTTGCCAATGGCGCAGCGGCCATGGACTTGATAAGGATAGGATGGTCATCAATGAACGCATTGTAGAGAGTCACCAGTACTCCAGAACCGTCAGGCAGAAGACGCACATTATCAGGTATACCTGCAAAATTAAGGTAATAATAATAAAAAATCTCGTGTTTTGTTTTTAAAATACATATATATTCCGAAAAGAATTTGGTTTAGTCACTATAAAATTTTAGACATTTGCCTCTCTAAATAATATTATGTAATAATAACAGTTATGAATAAATACACAAAGATATAAAAAATATTATTAAAAATGGAGTAACGTTTTTTTAAATGTAAGCTGTAGTTTCATTCATTTCTAATATTAAAAAGGGAAGTATTCAACACCTGTGTAAACAAGTAATAATTTCATTTTATACAGTAGAGTTTCATCCATACGTTAACACTGTCTTCGGATACATAGCAATAAAAATGAATCGTATTATACCTTTCTTAACAATTATATCTATATGTGATATAGTTGCCACCAATCAGATCTACGAAACTGATGTCAATTTCAGGGTAGAAGCCGGAACCAGAACGTGTTTCTTTGAAAAGGGGAAAGCTGGCCAAATGATGGAGCTATACTACCAGGTGCTGGACGGTCAACACGGTGACTTGGATATATCAGTTGAAGTTATAGACCCGAAAGGAATAAAGTTACTATCGGACTTTAAACATTCTCAGAACTCAATAATTATGGATTTAGAGCATGACGGCGATTACGTGTTTTGTTTGGACAATACGCATAGTTTAATGAATTCAAAACTAGTTTTTGTGTATGTTGTGATAGACGACAAAAAAAATGCAGCAGTTACGGAAAGCGATGGAGATATTAGTGTTGTAGACGATGAAGGGCAAGAGCAGCCTGAGGAAGAAATATTGGAATGGATAGGTACAAACGAAGACGGTACTACATATGCCATTGAAGTAACCAAAGTTATAGATTCTTTAATGCGCACGTTACACTACGTGGTGAGCGCCCGCCATATGTTAGACCGGTACAGTGCCACCAAATCACGGGACAGCTATTCCGCATTGGAAGACACATTTATTGTAGACTTATGGTCCACTTTTCAGATAGTCTTTATGTCATGTGTGGGATTGTTACAGGTGTATATGATTAAAAAACTATTTGATAAACCTTGCTCTACAGCTATATTATATTAATAATTATATATTTTTTTACTCATTGGTTAGTTTTTTTTAATCATATATTAACATCACATTGGATATGTGATGTTAATATATGACATCACATTGGATATGTGATTTTAATATATGATTATTTTATTTTTAAAATGAATGATAAAAAAAATATAATTAAAAATGTGTTTTTGTATATACTACTTTTGTAAAATTTATATATACTAATATATAAATAAAAGTAATCAATTAAATCTACATACTATAAAGTTAATTTAATTGTATTGGTATGATAAATAGTTTTATTTAGTTTTTTAGCTTCACCCTTTTACCCATATAGCAGAGTAGGCAGAGTCAATTAGTGTCGAGACACGCCATTCTCCACTTTCCGCCCAAAGCCGAGATATTGCGTGTTGAGTGGCAGAGACATTTAAATAATTTTAATATAATCATTTCCCCGAGTGGGAACCCACAACCATCGCATATTAAGTCAGATGCTGTCACACTGGGCTAAAATGGCTTCATATTATTTTATTAATATGTATATTGAAAACAAAATTATCTATTAAGTATTTAAGATAATTACATTAGAATTTAGTTTTAATATTGACATGATAAAGATTAATTAGTCATTCTGTATCACTTAACAAAGACAGCATCAATTAATATTCATTCTGATGTATTTTTAAAGTGAACATGAAAATGTAATTAAAAGATAATATTATCAAACATTTAAGTCTTTTATCAAAGTAACATAACAATTTAATATAGTTGAATGGTGAAATTTAAATTATTTTTAATTCCTAGCACAAAGAGCTGTGTTGATTTGAGTGACACTCA
The DNA here is from genome assembly GCA_038994665.1 of Podotricha telesiphe. NCBI lineage: Eukaryota > Metazoa > Arthropoda > Insecta > Lepidoptera > Nymphalidae > Podotricha > Podotricha telesiphe. The sequence continues at coordinate 786,356 of JAOYRR010000313.1, read as the reverse complement.
ATACACAATATTTCAAATTTATATTTGGAGAAAGCAGTTTCTTCAAACTAGGTTTTCTCTGAATGATATTATGTAAGCTTTTTCGTGCATAGCAGTTCATTCTCCACTTTCCTCCTGATTTCAGGACATTGGGTGTTCAGTGGCATAACTCAATGCTGCACTTTGTGTTACCACAACAGAGATATGAAAATAATTTGAATATAATTATTCTTTTAAGTGAGGGTCAAACACACAACCAATCTTGTTTACAGTCAGACAATGTTCCACTGCACCACAATGGCCTCTATGGGTAATAAGTATATCATAATAATAAAGTATGTAATTTATTTACTACTCACCTGGTACACCACTTGCAAATACTTCAAAGGCTCCTTTCTTAGGTCCATCAATATAATACTTTACAAGTCTAAATTTATAAGATTCTGCCACAACAACAAACTGGTTATCAGGAGACACAACTAGACCATTAGGAAACCATAAGTTATCTAGCAATACTTTACTCTCATTTTTAGCAGCATTGTAGTGGAATAATCTGTTAGAAATTCATATAATTTAATTTTATGTGATATACATTATTTTATAAATATAATTACATTATAAGATATTACATAATTATAAATAAAATTACATTATTAGACAAATAAATTTTGTTTTGTTTGTTGCTCAATTTCAATCTAACTTGTCATATTTATAAATAAAACTAGACAAAATTAACATCATTATTCATAAGCAATTTTTATAATTAAAAATAAGTTGACTAACCTGCCACTTGGATCTGCCAAAAATGTTAAAACTCCATCTCTTAAGGGAAATTCAGAGGAAGAGTGTGTCCAGAATAAATTTCCATTTCTCTCCAATGCTACTGAATTAAAAAGCTTGGGAATTCTCCCATTTATTGGGACTCTAGGTGATACTAGCAATTGTTTCTTATCTGTTACTATATTAACTTTCCATATTCCATAGTAAGCATCAGCTATGTACAGTAATTTATTCGCATCATCAATAACAATTCCCAATGGTCTTCCACATATATGTTCTTGGACTAGGCCAGCTAGAAATTTAGGTCATTAATTTTCTGTTCAAAACAAACTATGAGTATGTCTTTTAGAGTATCCTATTTTTATAGGATCAATAAACTTTAAAGATTTATGAATCAATATAACATTACTATGAAACTGTAATGAAAACCATCTACAATGTAATAAATATTTGATTAAGTAATAATTAATTTTGTTAAGACGTTTTGAATATATGTTATTAAAAATAGTATTAAATTAATTAAAAATATGTATTGTATTTATTAAACCTACTGCAAGGTTGGCCAATTTTAGTGACAAAAGTCACATGTCCCCCTGGCGATACTTTTACCACTTCGCCGGTAGCAAGTCCCGTATATACTTCACCATTCCATATTTGAAAAGCTTCTGGTCCCAGTAATTTATCCTCATACAAACGTTCAGGATTATTTAGGACATTATTGGGGGCTAAAGGGCCAACCAGTTGTTGAGTTGGCTCGATTCTGAAATAAATAAAACATTAAACGTCACTCGGATAACGGTAATTAACATAGGTTACCTCAAGTTCAATACGCACTCAATACTCGTAAACTTGGTATAAGGTGGCAGATTAGGAATAAGGAGAATTATCGAAGCTAAAATAGCAAAAGCTAAAATTAATCTTAATATTCTTCTAAGTATTCCAACAAGAAACCCCATATTTATCGCTAAACTAAATTTGAAAGTTACTTAAACTTGAACTTGAATTAAAAAAACATAAAATCAAACTTCACTCAGCTATCACATATTTTTTGTGAACAAATATGACGCTTGACAGATAGTGTGAATCACTTGTCAAATTGATGCTGATTTTGATTAGACAGTATGACTTTTAACGATTTCAACCGTCGCATTGTCAATTGTGCTGTATGGTCCTTTTACCAAGTTTTACGTGACTCGTAATTTGTATAAACAAAGCTGACTGAATCATTTTAGTTGACCTTAATCATGGCCAAGACCGAGGCCATCGTTTTTGGCTAGTACCGAAAGTTGTCTCCGCAGCTGGTCTTCAAGGGCGAGAGGATCGACTGGCTGAAACAGGTCAAGGATCTTGACGCGGCCATCGATCAAATCTAAAAGGCTACGGCAAAGAAATGCAGCCCATCTTCAGATCTCACCTGCCGCTGCGAACGTGGATAGCTCGCTACAAAACGTATGTCAGACCTTACCTGACGCTTCAGCTGGTCCTCCTTTGAGTAATAAAGGTTTTTACACGGCTAGGTGGACCGCCCAGGCAGCACATAGCTCTAAGTTCTTTGACAACTATTTACCCTCGGGACTGAGATGTGGCGATGGGCATTTACTTTCCCACTTCCCAAAATATTAAATCCTACACTATCGTCTCATTTTCATATAAATCCTTTCTTTCATATGTAAAGTTCTTGACCTTTCACCGTCTACAATCAAATCTCCAGTTATTTTGTACTGGATCATGATTTTCTAATTGCTTTTCCTATCCAATGCTAATGTCTCTAATTAAGCTTTAGAATGGTTTTCTTCCATCTTTAGGGACGTTAGCTATCAGTTCGTATAGATAATAGGTTGACTTAAAAGTAATTATGTTGTTAAAGTTTCTCGCAAAATCTATGCTTCCCTGCACTCGATGATGCGACTTAAAAAATTGTTACCTATGCAAACCAAGGAATAGCTCGTTAATACTCTGTTGCTTTCTATTATTGACTACGATGATGCTGGCTGTTTGGATATGAATAAAAATCTCATTAACAAACTTTCGGACGGATACTCAATTCCTGTATGCACGATTAATTTATTTATAACCTACGTAAGTATGACTGTGTATCGTCTTGTAGGAAGCAGCTAGGTTGGCTCACGATGGCTGATCGTAAAAAGGCTAGGGTTCTCTTCTTAGTTTTCGTCATCGTTTTCAATGCTAATGTACCACTCACAGTACCACTGAGGATGTTACAGAAGTCCTCCTCTGCCAGGATCTGCCTTCCAATTTAATCTCCTGATTAAATTGGAAGGCAGACCCTGGCTAAGTCGGGATTAATTAAGATGGAGAATTATAACGATACCTGTGTCCAACACATATATAATAGGACTATATACTTTATTATACTCTCTTTCCGTAACAATCCCATTGTGTCTCTACATTTTGAAAACCATTGATTAAACACTAATTATTATTATTATTACAAGATGTCATCTAAATAATCGATATTTTAAATTTTTTATGTCTATTGTCGTTGTTACAAATTTTAGTCTGTAACAGCATTGTATTCGTTTAAATAAATTCTCTGTAGTTTGACATTTTTGATTTGACAGTTGTCAGTTCGAGCATTATTCTTTTTCAATCTTTCATCCGCCATTTTGGACGTATTTTATACGTTTACTCGGTGAAAACTAAGTAATAAATATGGGGCACGCAAATATTTGGTACTCCCATCCCCGTAGATACGGTCAGGGATCCCGGTCATGGTTTGTAACGTATAGTAGTAACATATGAAGTGATGATAATTAATCATTAAAAGGTGCGATTTTGGTTATAACACGTGTTTCATGAAGTAACAATTTTATATTTCAGCCGCGCTTGCTCCAACAGACATGGTCTGATTCGTAAATACGGATTAAACATCTGCAGACAGTGCTTCAGAGAATACGCACATGACATTGGTTTCAAGAAGGTGACTATTTTTTCTACTATTTTTATAACATAACTCATAATAAAGCTATACTGATATGCTGTTAAAATATTATCAGTGATTTTAACTTTCATTTTAAAGATATTCAAATGTCTCATATCCTTATGAAACTTCTACAATTAATCGGGTAACCCAAAAAATACATTGCGCTAAGACCGTTGTTTCTTATTTGTCATCAATTTTATTAATTAATAAAATTACTTTGTATATACAATTTACTACAATCTTATTTTATTTGTTTAAAATAGCTACATTTCTCTCTGCCTTAATATACATAAAAAACTTAATGTCAACATAATCTTAGCTTGAATTTGAGAGACATTGCATGTTGAGTGATAGAACTCAACACTGCTGATACAATAGCAATTACCTGAAATAGTTATCTGAGACACTAAAATAATGATTCACTGTATTGTAGGTTCAACTCAAACTATCTTGATTATATTAAGATGCTGTTCCCTAATGGCCTAGTTTATTTATGGCCCTAACAGTTGTTGAATATATTTGTTTGTGTCAGGATACTGGAATATTACTCCCAGTGCAATCATTTGTAACTTAAAAATAATTTACCATTCTTTTGTTTCAGCTGGACTAAAATATGTTGGAGTATTTAGGTTAATAAAAATTTAAACCCAATTATTTTTTTTTATTTTTTTGGTCTCCTGTTAGGCATTTTACTTAAATATAAACAAACATAAAGAATTAACAAGGGTATTTATAGGAAATAAAATTAATTTTTAATATAATACATTTATTATAAAAATACAAATATGTAGAAAAATATTAATATTAAATTAGTTCATATTTTATCTATTTACAAACATGTCACTACTCTAATTATTATTCTTATCTGGTCAGCGTTTCTCAGCCAAATCTCTGAAAATAAAAAACATTATTTTAAAAATAAAATAAATTTTATTTAAAAAGCTAAATCAAATTTAGTATATTTTTGATTACAATACACAATAATTGTATGTTAATGCAATAAATATGGAAACTCTAGTTAATCATAGAACAATAAAAGTTTTTGATTTTTTTTGTCCTTTGGTTTTTACCTTATCAAACTACACCTTAACTCATATTGTCAGTACGTATTTTTTTAAATTACCATATGTATAATTTGGGTTCAGGAACTAAAAAATAGTAGTTTATAAATATTACAGACTTTCTTGAAAATACAGTTAATTTTATGAATACATTGTCTATACGTACCGCTGCGGCGCCAGCAAGTAATGCGAAAAGACTACGTTGTGGCGGCCGGCAGTGTTTTTTACCGCCCTCTGCACAGCATAAGTTGGGAAAGCAGTCTACGCTGGAGCTGCAACGCTGCGGGAACGCGTCGTTCTGCGGCGGCTCCGTGCATTGTAGATATGACTCAAACATGCGCACCGCTAATTGAAAAAGTTTATTATTACTAAATAAAACTAATTTTCCTGTCATATTATTATTATAAACTAGAATTTACCCGAGATTGCCTTGCATTACTTTTATAAGATCATGTTACCTGTTTAGATTAATATGGTCGTATCTTTATAAATTACAGTTTACAACAAATATTACGAACTGGCACTATAATTCAGATAATTAGAAAAAAATATGTTTTTGCAATTATTCTTATCAGTTACATTGTTACTTACTGGCTAGGGCGATTGGACTTCAATTGGTTTCCAAGAATTTGAATATGTTGCCTGCTACATTTAACAATTGGTTTCTCTTGAAATACTTATGTGAAATAAATTAGAGAAAACGTTTCAGAAAATAGAGAAACAGACCTGGGGCTGTGCGTTATCTATTAACATTTTACATTATTTCAAGTTTGCTTAATGATATTACTGCGTTGTAACTTATGCTGCATCTTCGTACTTCTCTGCTGATGATTGAAATTAATTAAACATTTGTCAATAAAACAAACAGCTGGACACTATGTTCCATTCTTCTCTGGTGTCGTTACGGTTACTTAAATGTTTCACAAAATATTTTAAAATGAAATTCAAGACATTATTGTAGGTAATCGTAATTTATAACCAATATTGTTTAAAACCTCAGTTCCATCCATGTACAGACAGCGATCAATTACATTTTTATTATATATATAGACATTATTTAACGTATACGTTGCAAACGATACAGCATAGCAGAAAATATTGTCCAGGCTAGTTAAAAATAAAATTTCCATAATATTGTTTTATTTTTGAAGAAGATGTGTTAATAAAAGAAAATGTTCACGCCAAATTAGTTCTATTATTTAAATTTATGAAAAAATGGAATGGAATTAACATAAATATATTTTTTAGTTTCAATTATAATTACCAAATCATTATATTCATTTGTTATTTCTTGTTGCGGTCAGTTGAATCAAAACAGTTAAAGGTTGAGACTACTAAGACCGTGACATTAATTTCACAACATTTTAAATAACCTAGTCTAAGGCTTATAAAATGTTGCAATTACTAGTTCAAATAATACTAGTATTTATATATTATATTTATAGATAATATTGTATTTATGGATTTTTACATAACAATAAAGCTTTAATAGGCAATAACTATTTGGCATAGAATACATACATATACATTATATGAATTTAAAAACACATAATGAACAATAATTACAGTTGTTGTTAAATGTTTATAAGGTACTAGTGACTCTCGCGGCTCCGCCTGCGTAAGCTACGCAACTAAACAATTCAGTTTTTTTACTTGTCTGCGTTCTCACTCAACTCGCAAACCGTGCTTAAATTTATAATTTAAATGGTTGTAACTTTTTTATTTATAATCCGTTTGATATAACGCACAGACAAACAAAAGAAAAAGGTTCCATTATAATAAGTTCTTTGATTTTCACGATTATTACACATTTTGAAATGAAACTATTTTTAATCGGATTAATGGCGTATAATATTGGTATTCGAAAATACATTTTAGAACCCGACTTTTCGAACACTTTACATTAGTCCGTGGTCACAGGTAGACTGGGTGGCATCTCTGTCATTTGATACAATTATTATATCAAACTACCGCCAACGATTTCTTAGTAGTCGTAAGGTTCCATTATATTGATAAATGCCCTGAATATATTTTTTCATATATCTTCCATGTACCAACAGCGAATAGTTACAATTTGATTATTTGTATAGATATAGATTGCTTTGTTTAACCTCATTGAGACTACATACGTACCCCTTTCGCTTCATTCTCAGTTAATGACCTCTTCATAATATATTCGACCTTCTTTATTTAGTAAGCTACTATTATTATAAAAATAAATTCCAGCGCCTTACATTCCGAAACACCTAAGTTAACATACTTCTGTCTCTACAATTGCAGCCTAAGAAATGTGAACCAGTCAGTGGCGTAGCATAAGTGTCGGCCCGGGACAAGACAATTTTGCCATCATGGTCAAATAAACAGCTTACTTACTATATATTTGAAAAGAAAATATTGCACAAAAACAAGATACCAATGTCCAGCTACTTACTATAAAGGTTTTTTAAAAGGTTGTCTATCGGCCTTATGGGCACTGGGGTTCTGATTAAGACACATAATTGAACTGTAATATTTTAAGTGTTTAGACCCAAAATATATCATATCATCGTTTAGAAAGCAATGGTTTTATACTACTATTAAGTGCGTGGCTTTCGTGCTACTATTAAGTCGTTTAAATAGAAATTCACATAAAATCTGTTGTAGGCCTTATTAGGCCTTAGAAATATATATAACGTGTAATTTATTTATTTTCTAGTTATAATTAAACAAATTGTAGCTTTAGGCTGGTTTTAATAACTCAACTAAAGAATACTACAATTGATGACGTTGAATGGTACCTACATGAACGAAACAATGTGGAATGGACAACTGACGTCTGACGATTCATCAATATATAGTATATTTTCGGTGATTATAAGCTACAAGCGGTCCAAGCACAGCGCGTTCGCGTACACGAAGCTAGACCCGCTCCAAAAAATTCAAAATAAATTTCTACTAATCGCATCAAAATGCCCCTGGTACAAAAAAAAACGGAAAGTTTCATTAAAGGTATTTCAACGATCTTATCTCGGGGGCCGGGACTCAGATCCAAGGAGGTATAGGCCTTATACCATTGACTTTTATATACGAGTACATGAGTGCATTGTACGAACGAAAGAATAATTTAGGGAATTAGTGAATGGGAAGTGGAATTTTTGGATATAGAATACAATTATAAAATTAATAGCTTAAAAGTCATACACAAATTGTATATCTCTTAACTTCAAGCGTTATTTTAAAAATCGATTTTTTTACTAAATCATAGTATTATTTCTCTTTATAATGAATGCTTGAGCGCTACACTGGGGGCTTTGAAAATATTAGAGAATTAAGGTCTTACGTGCTTCAATCCTGTTAGCGACTGGCACCAAATCGAGTCTAGCGCGTGCTGTGCGGCAGTAGGAGCGCGTGCCGTCGGGGCAGCACACGCGCGGCCAGCAATCCGCGTCAATCTTGCATGTCTGCACCTCGAACAGCAACTCACCCAGCGGTGCCGCAGGACACTCGCGAGGAATAACTCCGAGGATAGCTAAAAAAAGTCATTTTTCTTTTCTTTCTTGTATGTTCCTTTTTCTGGGTACGTTAGATAGAGAGACCTTAATTGTTTTTCCATAGTTTCATTTCATTATTTGTAATAAAAACGATATAGACGTAGTTACTTTTATAAAAAAACAATTAAATGATTAAAAATTTTGGTTTTCTTTCGGGTTACCATCACCTACATCATTTACATAATTGGAGAAATGCGTGAGGATTAAAGTGAACATGATATTGAAAATAATATATACTAGTTAAAAACTCACAGCATAATTTTTAATTGTTATTCAAGAGTTAATAACTCTATTTTATATTCAGTGGAGAACGGAGAGTCTTGACTCTATATAAATATTTTACATTTATTATCTACAAAAGATCGATAAACAATATAAAAGGCCTCTCAAATATCCGATTACAAATTACTTTCGCTATAATCACATATTACATGATCTTTTAAACGAATGCAAAATTTTATGATGCAATTATTTCGACAGCGTGAATGTTTCAGAAAAGCACGGCTAATTATTACACCTTATATTTCTCAACATCAAAAAGGTTACGAAGATATGTTATTACATCAGTTTATCTTGATTTAAGGAAAATATCCTGAAAGTAACATTTTTGTAATATACCGATTAAGTAATCGACCTAAATTTGTTTTAACTTTATAAGGTATATAGTGCATTCATAAAAGCATATATATATATATATGTACTATAATTAGTAATTATATAATACTTACGTTGATGTGATTGTTCTGATACAGTAGGTCGGGGGGCGGGTACTCCTTTCACACACTGGCCTTGGCAGCAAACTTGTCCAGGACCACTGCTCGCGCGGCACTGGGCGTTGGTCTCGCAAGGAATTGGGAACAACACAACTGGTGGATTCCTTGGACAAATCAGCTTTTGATTCTTGCCTAAATACATACATACAAATACATACAAATACATTTATCATGTGAAATTCAATATTTTTAATTACGAATTACAAAACCCGTTATGTCAGGTTAATAATTCGAGTTCAATACAAACGTCATTTGATATAATAACGTTATGCTAGAGTGCTTATGTATTAACCCTGAGTCTCACATTCAGAATTCACGTAACAACCGCTTGTAAAGTATAAATTTGTCAATAGTTTTATTTTTTCTTCGTTTATAATTGGTTGTAATGTTTCTTATGTAACATAATTTAGAAAACACAATTAAACTAACGTGTATTACGAATCCGAAACATTGAACGATTAAGGTTCTAAAAGTTGACCGTATATGGATAATTGTCAATCAATCACAAAAATAAAGGAATGTATTTCTAAACCGTTGGTGCAGTAATTTACCGATTTTAGCCATATACTGAACCTATATTTTATATTAGGCAGAACCAGATGCTTTTTAAACATGATTCGAAATAAACGTTGACACGAGAATTCTAAGGTTGTACTAATCTTATCTTATACGGAATAGTTACTTTTCGCTTTAATTTACCTTCTTAAAAGTACTGAACTAAAAAAAAAATAGAATACGAATGAGTTACCTATTTTAGCGGGAGCAGCTTTCGGTGTCGTCTGTATAGGTAGCAGCTGGAGGAACGGGCGCGGTGGCTCCGTAGACGTAGTGGTGGTGGTCGGCTTGGGCGTCGTGGTAGTCGTCGTGGTTGTCGAACTAGTAGTACTTGGGGTTGTTGTAGTGGTTGTCGTTGTGGTTGTACTAGTGCTTGTACTAGTGCTTGTACTAGTGCTTGTGCTAGTGCTTGTGCTTGTGCTAGTACTGGGACTGGGACTTGAGCTACTCGATGAAACTACACTACTCGCCGCGTTCTTTCTAAAATGTTTATAATGAAACGTCTAATGACAGTGTTAGCCACAAAAGCTTCAAGCGTGCGTTAAATGAGTTCTAGCTCTGATGATTGTATTATTATGAATCAACATTATGAATATGAAAATATTTGGTATATTTTGAAAATATTTAGCAAAGCTTTCCTTATTACGATGACGATATGATGCATTATACGGTTCTTACATTCTATGACATATAGATTTTTATAACACATTTAATTAATAACGGTTATAAAAATTACGTAAATATGGAAAAACATAAAACGACATTACGTCAAAAATTTAAATTTTGTAACTGCACTTGTACGGACTTTTCTATTCGTTGCTAAATTAATATAGTCAGATGATGGTTTTTTAAATAATTATAGGAGTAAAGACTAAGCTCAAGGTATAAGTAAAATAATAATAGTAAAATTAAAATACTAAAAGTGGAAATGCTATGGTATATTTTCACAAAAGGAATAGCTGTGTGCGTAAAAGACATCAACGAGCGATGTCAGTCAGTTAATAAACTGTTAGTAACATTATAAATTTACAAAAATATTGTTTGTTCGTTGAAATAGATACAAACTTTTGCGATTAAAAGAAAAAATAAAATGTTACTAAATAGTAATTGTATTAAAAAATGTATTTAATTCCAGTAACGTTATTTAAAACGACAAAAAAATATTATATTAATGCGGTTCATATTTTTAAGCACAATTATTTCCGTCTAATATTACTTGTAGCAATGCAAGAACTAGACATTTGTAATATTGAGGTATCTAGATATAAGTAATTTTTATTATTATAAAATGTAATGAAAAGCTCTGGATTAAGTAATAAATCAAAAACTTATATATTTTTAATTAAAGCCTTTTTTCCGCTTTTTCGTTCACAGCAGGCTAGTCAGAGAGAACCTAGTGTCAAGGCACTGGCGTGTGTTGAGTGTCGGAACTCAACGAGGCGCTTTGTCTTAAGTACCAGAGCGGAGAAATAAAAATATCTATACAAATAAATGATGTTGGAGTATCTGTTTGTAATATAAAAGTAACTGCCTTTTACTAAATGCATATGTACACACATACACGGTAAACGTACCTTATAGGTTTTTTTACATTTTTTGTCTGTCTGTTTGTTTCGGCTAATGTCTGGAACGGCTAGACCGATTTCGACGGAATTTTGACTAGCAGATAGCTGATTTAATAAGGAGTAACTTAGTTTTATTCTAGAATTCCACGCGGGCGAAGTCACGGGGGCACAGCTAGTTTTAATTATCATCATTCCTCCGGGTGGGAATTGAAGCCACGACCAACCGCGTTTATAGTCAAACGCTGTCCCACTGCGGCACGATACCCTCAACATTTTATTATTATTGAGTAATAAAATTGTTACAGTAATGTATACTTTTTACATAAGTATAATTTAAACGCTAAAAACAAGATATCCACTAAATGAAACTGCAAGTTAAAAAAAGCATTACAGTATGCACAAAAAGCGACATATAATGGAGGTCAAGCTATTTATTTATTATTTATATTACGTAAAATCATTTATTTTGTAGATATTAAACAAATGAAAAGTAATAACCTTCAATTCATATTAAATTGTTAAAAATAAATTTAAAAACTTTACGGTCATAACAATTAGGTAAAGGCTTATTCATTGATAGTAATTATTTATTAATAATTGATTACAGATAATTTAATTAATCTTAATAAATTGTCCATTGTTGATTTTATAAAGACATATTAAATTAAAATAATTTAATATTATTATATATATTTCCTTACAACTTTGGAGAATTATAAAATTTCCACCAAAGGCAAAATGTAAAATAAGTAAAATTTGACTTACCGTAGCTGAGCTACTTTTGATCCTTTAGTACAGAATCCCTTGCAACAGAGATGCTGGGCGCCCATCACACTGCAGTCTGTACTTTTACGACAAGGGATTGGAAATAAATCTAACCACCCACTGGTGGTGCGCACTTTCGGGCATTGTAAAGATTGAGAGTCACCTAAACACAAAAATATTAAGAGATCATTCTGCAAGTACTTAAGACATAATAAGTTATGTTAATGTCAAATCATATATTTTTTTATATTAAACGTTTTATAAATATGTGTTACATTTATAATCTGTTACCTTATTATAGTAAAAATATTGTTGTTTAAATGTCATATAAGCATTTAGATTTGGTCGAAGTATTGTATATTTGGAATTCAATTTTAAATTAATTCAATTTATTTAAACTTATTTATAGGAATCGAGAAACACAGGAGACCACATCAGTGTGGTATTGTTAAAAATTAAGTATGGTGCTGACAAAAGATATAGATTTACCGGAGTTTTCCTCATTGACAGTAGAAGAAGTAAATTTGTCCTCAGCGACATTAATGTCCGCGGGACCGTACCTCGGCAAGCATTGCGAAGCAATAAATAACGAATTTATGATGTGCAGATGCGAATCAAACGACCCGCGCGCTTGCGTCGCATTAGGGAAGAAAGTTACAGCGTGCACATTGCAGTTTTTCAAAAATGTAAAAAAAAATTGTCTTGAAGAATTTAATCAGTACGCGAATTGTGTTGATAAGAGTTCGGGTAACTATTCGTTCGCAAAGTGTCGTAAAACGCAATCTGTTTTCGACGAATGTATGAAAGATAAGCTGTGTATGTCCCGTCCTGATTTTGGTTATTTTTGTCGTGCGAGGGTGCACAGCAGCCCCAGTGCAACACCTCCACCAGAACCATGCCCTTGTAAATCAAAGTTTCCCGACACTCCACCTTCATTGCCAGACTGCAAGCCACGTCCTCCAGCTCGTTTTGGTGGGCGCTTATATTGGACAACTGAATAATTACTAGTTACTAAAGTGAGCCTAGCTATTCTTTTATGATATATAATAATAAACATTAATACTGAGATTCTGTGAGGTTAGGTATTAAAGCTCCATAAAGTTCAGCTCCATTGAAACTTTATGGAGCTTTAATATTGCTTTGTTGTATTATTGTCTACTTACCTACATAATATATATTTTCAAATATTTAGGTTTCATAAATATTATCCACATGCTTAATATTTTCAAATTCCTGGAATATTGCTGTATATATTTACATATTAAAAACAAATTTCCGCTCTCAAGGATCAATACTATACAAGGTTTATGAGCTGCACTAGATTCTAATAATATTAGGTTTTTATTTCCGTTATGTATTTTTAAAACAATTTAATAAATAGATATGAAGGAAGTTGGTATTCAAATTTCCACTTATATAACTTTGTCTGTTATTTAATAACAGACTAATACAAGACAGGTAATATACAAATATAATTTATTATGTAGAAATTAACTCCATAGTAATAATAAATACTAGGTCAGTCTATGGGTTTACCAAACATGTAGCTTCCAGCCAAATATTTTTATAGTAAATTTTGACACCATATTTAGTTTTGAAGTTACGACGCTATGAACAAAGAAGGTTATGTTTACATAACTTAAATTTGCACTTGCTCTTTGTCTTATTTAAATTGTAACCTGTGTCATTTTGAAATGTGTTACTAAAGTCTGCCAGTTTAGAAAAGTTAATATGTTTACTTTTTAAATAATTTTGCAGATATTAATAGGTTAATGGAAAGCTTTCGTCTATATTTTAAAAATAATTAAATGAATATTGGAGTAAAATTTTAAAAAGTGTTATATTCATATTTAAATGTTAAATTATGCGACATTTAGGTATTACGAGTATACAGTTAATGCAACTTGTTATGCAAGATTTTGATATGACGTGAGTAGTTTGACTTTGCTGGACCGGCAGCCGCTACTTAACTTCACGTATTATTACTTGCAGCAACAGGAAATAGTTTTATAAAGAAATAACTAAAGTAATTATCTACTCTCTATCTATTACGACGTGACTACGACATTATAAGTAAATTATATATTTTAGAAGTAACAAAATATAATATTTATATAAAAAAAATTGTTACATATACCTACAATAAGGATAATAACTGTGTCTCAAATATAAAAGGTTGGTATTTCTTTTTTAGCGTCACGCTTCACGCTTTTACGCATTTAAGGGCATTGTGTTGGCAGGGAGAACCTGGTATCAAGGCACTCTGTTTTCCTCTATCTGCCCAAATTTGGGATATTGCTTGTACAGTGGCGGAACCTAACGACGCGCTTTGTCTTACCAGAGCGGAGAAAGGAAAATAAATTTGAATATAATCGTTCCGCCGAGTGGAGCCTGTGATAAAAATCCAATTTGCTAAGTTAGTTCTTTGTATATAGAAATACATACATGGAACACACTTAGAAAGGATTAGCTGGAATAGTGATTGGTGAATTATATTGAAAGACACAAACAAACATTTAATAGAATTTAAAGAAGTGTATTCCTGTATTACATTTACAGGTTTAGTTATATATCAATCTTCCGGCAACTAACAACAAATAAATATACAAACTGCCAACATTAAAATAAATAAATTTGGTGATTTTTCAATGATGTGATGTGCTTTATGAGGCATTTAATTTTAATATATGTATGTTTAAATTGCAAATTCTTAGGTAAGAAGATGACAAAATTAGAATATATATTTTTTTATTTTATGTAACGCCGCCATAAATATGTTCCTTTTTAAATTGTGTAGGTAATAATAGTGAAAATCAAAGAACTTATAATATGTTCCTTGCTTTTGCGAGTCACTGAATACTACCTATTTCTTTTAGGTTTATTACACAATTAATATATCGACACACATATAGAAAACATTATATTTTTAATATTTATTTTAAATATTATAATGTTTGTTAGTTACTTATATAAGCGTACAAGTAATATAGGTGATATTTCTTTTTTTTTTAAATCATAGCTGCATTCTGAAATTATATTTAATAAATAAGTATTTCAAAGAGTTTTCATGATAGACATTAAATACAACAATTAAAACAAATGTATCTTAAATACAGAAGCCGGCCAAGTGTTATAAAAGAACAAATACGTAGGTACATATAAATATCTTTCTCTAAATGGGTCATGTCTTTAATAATGGCTTTTAATAATTTAACAATTTAGACATTATGATTTTAAACAGGTTTGAAGATACGGTGCAAAACAAGCGTCGTTGGGGTGAGCAATTAGTTTCTGAATAAATTGCAATCATCATTCAAAGATGCACGCCAGTTAAGTAAAATGAGGAAATAGTCTCATGTAGCAAGCGCCAACTATTGCTTTACGAAATCATTATTAACAAAATGTGGGCTTCTCACTTGAAATCATTAAGTGAGAATCCAAGTTAAATCAAATATATATTATATATAAAAAAATTATTCATCTATAGAATTTAAAAAAATAATATTAGAATGTGAATGTGACTTTTAAAAAATATACCAGTTTGTTGAAGTTGAGAACTTGGACTATTAGACGGAGGAGAATTTTTTTTAACAAAATTATTATGATAGATAATGTTTGTTCATTGCAGACTAGGACACCTTTGATATTACCATAAAAAATGTTGAACTCAGTTTTCGTCGACGATGGGCGGTAAATGGACGTAGTCTGGCAGGTATCGAACGAAGTCCATGCAAGCGAAGAAGTTACAAACAACCAGTCACTGAATAAGCGTCACTATATAAAATTGAAAACGTAATGACGTTAGCTTACGTGCTAACAGTAAGCGGATTAGTTATTATTTTGTTTCGTTTAATAAAAATGTCATTAAGGTTGCTAAAGTATATATTACATAAAAGAACATTACATAAATTACTGCAGTTGGAAAATTGTAAGCCACTTTGGTCCTTGACATAAAAAAATATCCTAGGCACATTGTTGTAGATAAATTTAGTCCAAACAAGCTTTAGATTATTAAATTACCCACTTACTAACCTCAAGCATAATGCTTTTAAATTATAACAACTCATATTTTGTGAAAGGAATATCGTAAACTTAGTTCAGGGCTATTTCAAGACCGGAATTATGGTCCATATCACAAATCCAAATCGTTCTGTCTGGTCAAAGTACTTGTAGTGCTAATAATTATTTATTATGCTAAATTCTCGACTCTACATTAGATATATAAAATGGAATTATTTTGTTAATTTTTAATAACTATAACCTGGTCTTTTATTATTAGTTATAAAATATTGCTGTCTAAGGACATACATAATCTATGAATACAAATATATGATTAAAAAATATATTTGCGATTATTTCATAATACATTTTCGATTGGTCTTTACCAAGAATATGAATAGGTGACCTACCTGACACCTGTGCATATCTACTTTAACAATTAAGCGTCTGACAATTAAGCGCTTTCTAATTAATTAACTTACTACTATTACTACTAACTCATTTAAGGTTTGTCCTATTTTTTAGTGTATATAAACCTAAACAATGCAGCATATATCAAAATATACCCGGTTGTCATAAAAACTGCTTTCTCAAAGTTTTTTTTAACGATTTTATAATAGCACAATTTCAAAAGAAAGTAGATACATACGAGTACTATGTATTCGAACTCCTTATACTTTACATAATGATTCTTAAACTATATAGCTATACACAAATTATTCCTATTTTAAATAATATTAATTTAATCTCAGAAAGTTAAGTTAAAAAAAGCATGTAAAAGTACCCTACCTAAACAAATTGAATTACTTTCTTAAACTAGGGAATTTCTTATAGAAGCTAGAAAAAAAACTTGATATGCAAAAGTTTTTTTATGATGTACACAAAAATAAAGTTAATTTCTTAAGTCCATGCTCTTAATAACAATAATAGTTATATATAATAACAATAATAGTTATCTATTATATATTATGTATCTTGTTAAAAAACAACGTAAGTAATGTAAGCCGGATTAAAATTAAAAATAATAAACAAGTTTTCTTACGCAATCTGTTACGTATATATATATATATTAAAATACCAGTCAGTTGCAGTTAACATTTGCGAAAGTTTACATTATATAGGCTAAGAGTCAAAAATTTGCAAAGCTTTGCAGAGCAACGGGTTATTTTATATGCCACTTTAAAAATATCTTCAGTCAATTTTAATTTACAGTGTTTTCAAGACATCCAACAGACCTTTAATAGTATGGGACACTGGATAGGTCATAGGCAGTTCTTGAGGTTGAGCTTACTCTAAGTAAATAACATAACGATAATTATTTCGTAATGTAGAACAAAATATCTACTGTAGTAATTTACTGCAATGTACGTAAATATATAATTATTAAGATTATAACATAGTTAAGAATGAGTACAAACATAATACGTTTTAGACGTGCCATATGATTAAGATCTTTCCTGTAATTTTACGTCGCATATTTTGATTGAAAGATTAAAAACGCCTACTTGTTTAAGCCTAAATATATTTTAAATATATTTTGGATATATATTAATATAAAGTTAATTGAAAATTAACGTGTGAACACGTTTGGATTTGCTGTATAATATATCAGTTAAAGCGCGTTATAATAATTATTGTGCGTTTCATATGTAGAGCTTTAAGCGTATGTTGCCTTTTTTTATTTTATGATAAAGCCATAAGAAACATTTCAGAAAATGATATTTATGTCACATATTTATTTATTATTTATACAAAAAATCTAAATACACTGCATAATATGCGTATACATGCTTAAATATAAGTATCTTAATACCTATAGTATTTTATTTGTAAATTAGAGATGATTTAAAATATTTCTTCAACGTAAGCATGTTTTAGAAAGAGTACTAAAATAATTTCTTTTTAATGAGTAATTTTTTTTTATCTTAAAACTAAAGTAGCCTTTAATTTAATTAAACCATAAAACAATATCTAAGTAATAAGATCAACTGAGCACTAGTGTTTATACTAGAACTGAGTAAAAAACATTCTAAACATATATTAAGTTACGTAAAGAAATTAAAAAATATATATTTATATACAACTATATATATATATATACTATATATTACCATATATTTGTTCTATTGTAAGTATAAAATATATACTCAAACAATATGTAAGTGGAAAAAATGCAGAATAACGCTAATTAATTGCGTCTAAACTATCTATTTAATATTTTAAATTGTAATATGTAATTATAAAAATATTTAAAAAAATATAAAAGCTTAAACTATCTCTTAGCTTACCCAAGTCCAAAAATCCAATTGATAATATCATTAACGTTAATGTTTTTGAATACATTTTTATACACTATTTTTATCACAGGATCACAGTCAATAATGGCACTTTCTTTGTTTGCGGCTCTTGGGTGAGAATGTCTACTGCTGACTAAGACTGGAGAAGGCAAATGGTGCCGCTGGTCCGCAGGTTGCATAAGTACTTGCCGCTGTTGATACAGATTATCATTTGGCGGACAAATACTTTCGCTGCACTTTATTGCTACAGTGTGCTTGCCCTCTTTAGCTATCTAAAATTAACTAATTGAGATATATAGTTAACTCTGTGTTAAAAAGTTTCTTGATATCTTGTATTCATTTCAATAAAGTAACTGGGGGTCGTAAATGTAAAAAAAACATATTGCAATGTCCCTTACGTTGTTTAATTAAAAAAAAAATGTCTTCATATCCAGAGATAAAATCTTTTGCTTTCGGACAGGATTCCTTCGAATTCTTTTCCTTACCGTTTTGATCACCTTTTTCGTATGAACACTACACTACGCGTTTGGGCGTTAATGACTACAACACAGTTTTAAAGTTAATTGTCAATTGTACCCTATATTATGCTAAAGCTTAATAGCTTGTAGAAATAAACAGATGCACAAAATTAAAATATTGTTCAACATTCATATTAGCTATATTTCCTTTATTTTCATCGACCTTAATTTTTTTTTGGTAATTATTAAATATATTGAATAGTTATGTTCTTTCTTTTTATTATTTTATTATAGTAATGAGTTAAACTTTCGAGTTCGAGTATTCTAAACACTGAGTAACGTAGAATGTAGTTTTTTTGTACTTACATTATCATACTCGTATGGTTACAAAATTTATAGTACCTTGTGAAAAATAAATCTAAAAGGCGCTGGTGGTCTATCTATGTTATTTAGCTTTATATTTTTAGGCGAAATGTCTATATAATTATAACAGCATCTCTCTATTTTAAAATAAAATAAAATGTAATAAAATAATAATCTTAATAAAATATATATTTTTAAACACTTTATTTTAAGATATAACCAAAGGTCGATGACGAAATCGTAAAACGTTGACATTATGTGTCATATGGGCAAATTTAGTTGTTCATAAAGTACGACTATTTTATGATAACGTTGATGGTTTTATAAAATCGTTAATTCTACGATATGACCACGATAAATGCTCCGGAAATAGTAATAAAACACATTCATTGTCATAAAAGAGTAAATATAAATTCGAAAAGTAATAATAATAATAACAAAATTCCAACTTTAGGCAAAAGGCGTATCTCAGCTAATGATGCTTGACGCTAACATCTCGAACAGCGCTGGTTTTCAGTTACACCTTAGAAACCATGTCCCTATATTCTTTCTATATGACACTATTTCTATGATACGTCTAGATGTGTGTGTTTGCGTGCGAGTGTAGCGTGCGTGTGTGTCTGTATAGTGCATACGTAATGTTTTGGTGCCAACATGTAAAACCATTTTAGTCATTAAATTAATTAACTACGGGTTTAAAAAGAAATCAAAAGTAATATTCTAAAATTTTTGGTATGGTCCTTGAATTTAACTATATATTAACTAATACGAGTACTCGTGCGTTCTTGAGTGCTGTAAGTGTATATGGTAGTACTGGTGTGTTTTTGTTTGCTCAAATTTAATTCAAAACCACTTAAAAATAAACAGGTACCGGAAAACGGACAATATTACACGACAAGTATGACGTATGACAAGTGTGAATAATATATATATATATTATTTCATAGGCCAGGCAAACGAGCGTTCGGGTCACCTGAAGTCGGAAATAGACTCGCTTTTTGAAAGGAATGTCATGTCGAATCGACCTGGAAACACTGCCGCTGGTAGGCCATTCCACAGTTGAGTGGCACGTGGAAGGAAGTTAAAACGACCCCGCACATTAGTAGAGTGCCACGTATCCAGAATTTATACACACGTACTTGATTCGTTGCTTTTTATGAGAAAAGCTGTACTGTACTGTATTTTGAAAAAGACTTGAAATACGTAATTAGTAAAAAATATACTTCTCTTTCTCATACAAAAAAATGGTACTTAATAACACAGAGTATATTATTTATATTATAGATATTTATGCTAATTACTAAATTGACATTTGACAATACAATTTTGACACTTGTATTCATAACATCTTGTAACAACGTGCTTTTTAATTTTATTAAACAGCATACAATAAATTGGATTAGGTATTTAATATAAACTGCCATAATGCCTCAACTAGATGAAAAACCCAGAGTATTTTTGGAGGAATTTCGTGTAAAGGTAACTTTAATTAAAAAAATATATATGTTTGGTTTTTAAAGGGCTTTTGTTTATATAATAAATATGTAAGTTATTTGCTTATATTATTATTTCAGAATGCTCCTGAAGACTATGGCATGGCGGATGAAAAATGGAATTTTAAAAACTTTGCTAAAAACTTTCATATAGTGATAGTACGTATGGACAGTTCTGAAATGGAATTTGATTTAATTGGAATACAACCATCGTTTGCAAATGCATTCAGAAGACTCATGCTTAGTGAGGTACCAAGTATAGCTATAGAAAAAGTTATGATCAAAAACAATACATCAATCATTCAAGATGAAGTACTAGCACATAGGTTAGGCTTAATTCCTCTTAAAGGAGATCCTAGATTGTTTGAATATCGTCCAGAAGGTAAAATATACTATTTAACACACTTTTGTTTATTTATATATTTCTAAAATCTATTATTTTTTTTTATACAGATGTAACAGAAGGAACTGAGTTTGATACCTTAGAATTTACTTTAAAAATTAAATGTACATCTAACAAGTTACAAAATAAAGAGTCTTTTAGAGCCGAAGATATGTATGAAAATCACAGTGGTAAAGTATATTATTAATCCTTGTTCTCAAAGTAGATTTATCACTTATTTTAAAATTAAATTTACTAATTTCATAACAGTTTATTCATCTGCTATAAAATGGAATCCTATTGGTAACCAAGCATCTGTACATAAAGAAGCAGATATTGGACCAGTACATAGTGATATACTGATAGCAAAAATGCGACCTGGGCATGAATTGGATCTTAATTTGGTAGCAGTTAAAGGAATTGGCAAAGACCATGCTAAATTTTCCCCAGTTGGTTAGTATGTTAAATTAACTTACAAAAATTTATGATAAGATTAATAATTAATGAAGTACAATTAAACTAATACTATACTATAAAATCTTGTAAAGCTATATATTATCCTGCTCCTATCATAAGAGAGAATAAAGGTAAATTCTTACTCAATTGATGTCTTGAACAGTACTAACTAAGACTTTAAAGTCACATATTAATTAATCTGTGTAGTTTTATTTCTCATATATGCAGGAAAATCATGCTTCTCTCTTTTTCGGACAAATGAAATGGTCTTTTTTATTAAAAATTTTAATAATTATTTTTCTTTTAACTTTTGTATATAACATATTGTGTTTTTTTTAGTTATGTAAATATTCAATAAATACATGAAATTCAAAACTGTCTCTGCCATGCTGATATATGAAAATAGTGTTAATTGTATTTTTTTTAGCTACAGCATCGTACCGTTTATTGCCCGATATTACCTTGACTAGAGAAATAAATGGTGGTGAAGCCACACTTTTGCAGAGCTGTTTCTCACCAGGTGTAATCGGTCTAGACTCCAATGGTACTGCATATGTGAGAGATGCCAGATACGACAGTTGCAGTAGAAATGTGTATAGATATGATAGTATTCGAGATGCAGTTGTATTGAGCAGGATAAGGGATCATTTTATATGTAAGAATTCTTAGTATTTATTTTAAATTATGTTATGTTCATCAGTTTTCTTAGATTTTTTTGTATGTTGGTGTCAATTTTTACAGTTAATGTGGAGTCAGTTGGAGCATTGCCACCAAACATCATTTTTGTGGAAGCAGTTAAGATACTAAGAGATAAATGTAAAACTTTATTAGATGAATTAAATAACTTTTAGTAGCAACAATATGTGTTTAGTTCTTGCTGGTATACTGGATCTCTAAATAAAACTGTAATAATAATTAAATATTCTTGTTATAATATAGAATTAACTTTTCAAAAGTTGTTTCCTGGACATATTAACACAAAAATATTTTGCGTAACAATTAAATTTTTAATTATTGGGTAACTCAAAAATGCCCAATGATATGCTTCTAAAATCAATTGTATTTATTTAATGCAATCAATATATAGTGATACTAGATTTTATATTAAAAAATAATATCTTCTCTTCAGAACTCTTCAGAAGCCCAACAGCGAAAGTAAAAAAAAATTACAATAAAAAAAAAATTGCATTCTTTATTGCACTCAATTTAACAATAAATTATAAGTAAAAAAAGAATTCTCTACTAGCTAACAATTATTATAATTGTTAATAATATAAAAAGCACTCCTTTCTTCGATGGTTAAAAGCACTTCGAGCACTTCTAATGGACTCAGTGAAGTCGTTCCAGCGACTGTGCACAACTGTACACTGATTCAGAAAAGAACTCGGAAGTATGATTCAGTATAGAGCGTATGAGATTGGGATTCCAGAGCTTGACTTATCGCGGAATAAGGAAAGGTAGGAGAAGTCAAAGGATAGATATATAAATATAGATAAAGAAGGATAGACGTTTAGGACGACGAGGAGGGACAATTAGGTTTGAAAAGGATGAAAAAATTAATACAAAATACCTTAGACTTCCTACTATCTGATACCGAAAGCTAACGAAACTGCTGCAAGCATAGTTATGGATTGTTTTTTCAGTAGATACTGCATTCTTTGAATACATAATGTATTATTTGATTTATAATTTGTCAGATTAAAAGGTAGTCTTGTTAAAAAAATCCGGACTAAGTGTAAACAATCTTAAGCAGTACTCTACATTCAGACAATTGGATAATCCGACTTCACCCTGCAAAACATTTGTCGAATTACAGCCGGACCATTGTATTATTATTTATGTTTGATAAAGACGACCTTGGCATTCTATTTAGGTTTTGCGAATTAAGTTATGACTAATTCCATAGTCATTAAATTAAGGCAAAATAGTAAGTATACTGCATGTATAAGATAAAAAAGGATAGTAAGTGGCTTTCGTGGCGCAATTTGACAGGGTCAGACTATAAATGCAAATGTTTGTGAATTCCATTCCGGGAGAATGACTATATTTTTTTTCCCCCGGCCTGATAAGACGAAGCGCAGCGTTGAGTTCTGCTATTAAATAAATCTATATATCTAATAACTTTAGCCATTTCAAAAGTTGAAAAATACTTTAAATTATATTACGTAAGATTGAATACACGTCAGATAAACTATATTCTACATATTTGAATATGAAAAAGAAATAAGGAGTGAAAATAAATAAATATGCCTAACGTTTATTGATTTTCTGTATTATTTTGCATAGGTAACAAACAACATGTAAAAAATCAATCCTTTTTCAGAATATTCTCTTTTTACAAGCCATATGACTCTGTATATAAGAAACAGAATTTATATTTGTCACACAGATCATTATTATTATTAGAGATAGCGCCAATTCATCTTTTTAAAAAGCTTTTTTCTATACTCGTTAAATGTGGAACAATTTATAGTAATAAAAAATATGTAAAACTTACAAGTTAAATTGAAATTTTTTAGTTTGTCTGTATCCTTTGTGACATTTGACATATAAAGTTATCTGTGCTTTATTGTTATAAAACAAAAAGGAAAAGGATTGTCTAAAATAAAATATTTCTAATTTAATTTTTTTTATAAATATCTTTGGCTATTATATTGAACAATGGGGAGTTTAGATAGAGGAGTGCTAACAGGATTTATCTGTCGGTTATGCTCCGAAATGCACCGAGTGGTTCTCCACATATACGGAGAAGAAGGCATTCGATTATGTATATCAGAAAAAATCAATAGATATCTTTCAATAAACGTGAGTATTTATTTCAATATGTTTTCATTTTCTATTTTTATCATATGTAAAAAACTAATTCTATATAAGAAAACTGTATTTTAGGTATCTCGATCAGATCCACTACCAAAAACTATTTGTAAAAATTGCTTAGAACGATTAGAAAATCAACATAGGCTGGTAATGCGGATCGAACATGCTGCTAATATGTTAAAAGGACAAAGACGTGCACGTGTTGGTCGAGGATGCTATGTAAACCTATTTGATTAGAATGGCCCACCTATAGGAAAATAAAATTGTTATAGTGATTGATG
This sequence comes from Podotricha telesiphe, assembly GCA_038994665.1. Lineage (NCBI taxonomy): Eukaryota > Metazoa > Arthropoda > Insecta > Lepidoptera > Nymphalidae > Podotricha > Podotricha telesiphe. The sequence goes on along the minus strand of JAOYRR010000313.1, from coordinate 761,858 downwards.
TCTCAGCACCTAGTATTACTAATTAAGTTAAAATTAAAATATAATTTGTTAAATATTATACAAATAATCCTTAAACTAATTCTTAAAGTTATGTTCATTATGTTATTCTTTATATTTTCAAAACTAAATGAAATCTCTTTGTTTAGTTGCTATATATAAAGCATTTAATATTTAGGTAAAATCTGGCAGCTGGCTAGGTGCAATTAATTTTATTAACTTAGTGGATTAGTATATTTGCTCTTATAAATATTGTCTTTGTAAATATTGAAAAAGTACTAATACCCAATTGTGTTTTAACTCTCAATGCTTTTAATGTTTATGTTATTATACATTTTTAACAGTTACATTAGGTTAATGTCAATATTTCTGCAATATTAGAAGCAAATTGAGTATTTTAAGGTGTATACTAGGTAGACAAGTATGTATAATGAGTATGATTATTTTTGTTTAATTCATTATTGTATAAGAATTTTTAATTACTGTCTTTATTATATAATCACTAAATTATGTTTATTCTTAGGTAACCTTAATAAATAGTATCAAATAAACCTTTTTTTAATTTAACATTTTAAGCAAGGAAACGAGGATATTATTATCATTATGCAACATTCAAAATATCATATATAATATATACAATACAGGAAAATAACCAAATAAAATTCATAAACATATAAAAATAACTTTTAAAATGATAATTTAATGTATTTTGTACACTTCAAGCTCCAATATTATTTATAATTCATATATAATTCTACACTCTTCAAAAGCCGTCTACAAGCAGTATAAGAGTTCTACCCTTTTATGGCACTTGCAAATAAGTAAATTAAATCTTTCTAATACATCCACAGCATGCATAAATCAAATAAAACAAAAGGGATAAGTAGATAATAAGATTTTATTTAGATTTTGATAGGGAGAGGCAACCATATTAGCTCTGCTTTGTGACCTAAGGATAAAGTCTTATATATCATGTGCATGAAAGGAAAGATAACATGAAACCCTAAGTTTAGTGTAGTCAAATGAAAATGTCATACAGTTCCATTGTATTCTACGAGGCGGTCTTGCAAAAAATGTGATACACAGCTAATAATATATGCATTTAGCCATCATATATCCATCTTATATTGTAAGTTATATCCTTTTTTTATGGATAGATCACATAATTTGGTTATAAAAGAGTATTATCTAATCTGTAATATAGCTTTTAATGATTTAATAGTAGTAGAGTCTATCTATAATCCTTTAAGGTTTATTTTAATCTGATTTTCCCTTCTTTGTCAGAGAAGAAACAATCAGCTAAAATAACAGGATCAATTATAACTGATTTAGATTGCAAGTTGTCTAGCATCTGATTAAAAAAGATTTAGAACTCTTGACTTTTGTAAAATTGCACTCTATTCGGAAACGTGAGTGGCGACTTCGGTAGTTTATGTGAGAAAGTTTATCTGGGTTGTAAGCCAATGTCGTTTCCTTTGCAAGATTTTTTCAACGATAGTTGTCTATAAAAATGTACCTACAGCAAAATTCGTCGGCGACTCCGCGGTCGCCAGCGACGGAAAACAATTTACGTCGTCCGACTCAAGTGGAGAGTCATAAGTCACGAAAGCAAATACTATTACACAAAAAGTATTTAAAATCTTCTTTTTTAATTAATTAAATTATTTTCAATATATATTTTTGGTTTACCATTAAAAAAATATGCACTCAATTTAAAAATAAATTATAAGCACAAAATGCAGGCTTAACACTAAAAAGCATTCTCTACTAGCCAACATATATTATAATTGTTAATAATATAAAAAGCACTCCTTTATTCGATGGTTAAGCCTTCCGAGAAGGAGCACTTCTAATGGACTCAGGGAAGTCGTTCCAGCAACTGTACACAACTGTACACTGATTCAGAAACGAACTCTGAAGTATTATTTGGCATAGAGCGTATGAGATTGGAATTCCAGAGCTTGACCTATCGCGGAATGAGGAAAGGTAGGAGGAGGTATATTTTTTTGTTTACAATTGAAATAATATGGCACATAATTATAAGAAACAAGTAGACGTTAGTATGAAATAAAAAGCAATCATATCATTAATTATTTTATATTATAATACAAAAAAAAACAACAATAAAAATACATAACACAATTATTGCATATTCCCACTGGTTAATAGCTTCTCAATTCTAAAATTATTTTTATTGATGATTACTTTAAGATCATTTATTTTATCTCGCTTCTCTTGTACATCGATTTGTAACTGCTTTATTTTAGTATGGAGAGGTAATAGAGATTCTGCGTTAGCACTGCAATAAATATATATTTTATATCATAAAACTTATTTGAAAAATATTTGAGTTGAGGTCTTGTATTAAAAAAATCACTAATATATATCCTCCACATGCATATTCTTATATCATACCTACATAAAGACTTTCTAGTACTGGGATCCCCGTTTTCAATAAAATAAATTTTCAAATAAAACTACCCAAAAACTCTTATCAGACGTAATTTTCAGAGTATCCTGTCGTCTAATATAACATTAACAACACTGTCTGACACATGTGATATGACCCTAAATTTCTATATTGTATTGAAATCATACCTATTATTACCTAGTGTCAAGACACTCCACTTTCCGTCTAAAATCAAGACATTGCGTGTTGACTGCCGGAAATCAATTCTCGTTTTGGTTCACCAGATCGAGAAAATAAAAATAAATGATTTCCCCAAGTGGAGTTGGAACCCACAACTAATTACGATAATAGTCAGATGCTGCGTAACTGTGCTACGATGGCTTCCGTTTGTATTATAAATAGATAATATGTTGATTTTATTTAGTCTGGACACAAATTATAGCGTTGAATTCCGACATACTGCTCCAATTATCTCTAAATGGCCTAAAAGTAGAAAACGGTTGTGTCACTAGGTTGTAACCCTGCCTACATATAATGAGAAATATGCAAAGATAAAGAAAATATTTTTTTTATGGTTCGGTCACTGGGTTGCCCCTGGTGAATGTTTAAACGTGTTACATCGAATATAAGAACACGTCGCAACAATACATAGCATCCCTGATATATAACTAACATCTATTTTGGCATTTACTTCTTCTTTACGTTTTTTCCCGCATAGCTGGGTTAGACAGAAGAACTCAGTGTCAAGACACTCCGTTCTCTACTTTATGCCCGAATCCGAGACATTACGTTTTGCGCTCTAAACGTTACACTTTATCTTGTCACGAGAGCGGAGGAATGAAAATAATTTAAACCAACACCAACGCGTATACTGTCAGACGCTGTCACATTGAGCCACAATGGCCTCTATGGTATCTATGTAGGTCCCTTTCTAAAAGTCAATTAATGCTGTGATAGATAAGTTATAGCTAAAATATACTGACACTTACGCCTTTTGCTTAATTAATTGCTTAGAAGCCTCCTCGTAGCCTACTGTCCATTGTTGAAGTTCCTGACGCATTACTTCGACATCTTCTTGAACATGATCCAGCAACTTTCCCAATGGGTTAGCCACTCGTGATAGTGCTTGCACATTAAACCTTAACTGTTCTATTTCTTGATTAACTATATCTCTAGACTTTTGAACCCCAAACTGCCATTCCTAAACACAGTTCTTACTGTATTAAATTAATTAAAATTACGCATATTATTTTGAACCAGCGTATTTACACAAATGATAGCATTGTAATTTATTATTTTAACTCCTTTATGTAACATATGCCTGAAGACACAAGAAGAATCGAGAACGTTGGGACGAAGAGATAAACAATGCTGTATGTTCTATTGCCACCCTGTGTAGCGTTTATATTCAATGCTGTCCACGAATAAAAAAAATTAGGTGTGTAGTCTTACGACACATTAAAAGGGGAACTTCGGGCGAACATTCTTTTTTTTAAATTAACGCTTTTTCAATACACAAAGAGGTCGAGACATATTCGAGATATCGAGACATGCATGTTGCATCGCCCATGTTGACATCGCCCGTATTTGAGACATTGTATGTTGAGCGATTGTGTGGCGGAACTCAACACCGGGTTTGGCCTTATCAGAGCGGGAAAGTAAAAATAAACTAAATACAATCAGCCCCAGACCGGGAATCAAACCCACAACCAGTCGTGTTTACAAACAGACGCAGAACTATAGTCATGCGCTAGTGCATATTATAATGACGAAAGAACCTTTTCTGCTAATTTTATTATAATTATTTCAGGTGGTTGAAAGATTTTAAAATATTTTGACATAATATAAAATTTGGGCATAGCTAACTCTTAAACATTCAGTACCTACTTGTTTGTACATATTAAAAAGTGTGGAATGTGTAAAATACACAATAGCTTACAATATTTGATTTACCGGTGACCCCGGAAAACTCTTTTTGTGCATCAAGTATTTGTTGAACAAGATGGCCATGTTGTTTAGAAGACAGCAACTCATCTTCATTTTCCATTTTATTTATAGCTTCTGAATCTTCTACAATAACAATACTACTATCTTCCTCCTAAAACGATGTATAAATAATAAATGTCCATTCAAAGAGTTTTGAAACAAAAAGGTGAAAAAAGTATAAACTAATTAGGTATAAAAATGGAAACGATATAATTTAGCAAATACCTCCTCTTGTGTAATGTTTTCAGCAATTATGTTGACTTTACCGACTACGAGATTATCTGCTGTAGAAACTAGATTTTCATATTTTTCTTTAAATCTCGGGGCACTTGGTCTTGAAGAAGATGGTCTTACACTTTGAGGTCGATTTGTACTTATGACGGTTGCAACTTCTATTTCATTTACGATGATACTTGTTTTGTCACTATTAGTTTGTTTCTTATTAATCTCATCTACTAATTCGGGTTTGACATCGTGCTGAAAACTATTTTGATCTGTGCTATTATTAGAATTAGAAATATTTTCACTATTTACATTAATTTTTGCGTTATCGTTTCTAAGATTGTCAGTATTTTCAACATCTATACTGTTATTTTGAAGCTCTTGAGTTAAATATAAGTTTTCATTAAAATTAGAATGATTTTGAAGAGCTTCAGCGTCTTCAATACTGTTCTCGGATCTATTTAAATTGGAATTAGATGAAACTTGTGTTTTGCCTTGATCTGTCGAATTATTTATTTTAGAATCAATGTCTTCAGATTTTTGTAGTGGCTGATCAATGACATTATTTTCAATTATATTGTTTTTTATATCGTGGATCTCATCATGTAATAGTTTATCAATGATTGGTTTAGTTGGAACAGACGACTTTTTTGAAAGGGGCTCCTTTTTAATATTGTGATTTTGTTTTTGCTTAGTTTTATTGGTAATGTCAGGTTTATCATTTTTAAGTAATTTCTCGCTACTTTTTGACGTAAGTTTTTTTTGTTCCGAGACTTTTTTTACTGGACCTTTAGGTTTGTTTTCATTAGATTTATTTGATTCTTTATATAATCTAACTGCTTCGTCTGATGAAAGTTTGTTTTCTAACGCAAATGCGAGAGATTGTAATAATTCATTAGTTTTTCGTGGTTCCTGACCAGCAACTATTTTCGACGGTTTTACAGTTAGAGATTTACCTGTTGCATTGACTGTAAAAATATTACAAAAAATATAAAAACGTGTCACAAGTGTATGTCAATCTTATCTTTAGTAAATAACTGTATTTTATTACATACCAACAACAGATATTACTTTAGTGAGAAATAATATTTTACTTTCTCTATCCTTTACTTTATCCGATATTAGCTCGTAATCTGCGAATAATCCATTAAAAAATCCTGTACTATTCAGCACCTAGAATTATAAACAGCAGACATATATTAATATACTTCCCAAAAATTAGTATGTCGTTTTTATATTAACAATTGTTTATAAGTTTCTTTCATATATAAAAATATAAAAATCAATAACTTACCGATGTGATAATATCATGTAAGAACCTAAATGGTGGTTTCTTTAGTAGCTTGTCAGTAAGCGGAGGGCGTTTTATATATTTTCCCAATGAAATTTGTGTGGCTTTTATAATATCAGGATTAATTTCATCGTCCATTGTTCATAGTTTATTATGAAAATATTTAATTATGTATAATTACAGGTAAAAATAATTCTTCGTCTTTTGATTACAACATATTAATAAAAATTAAACTATGTTTACATTTTACAGCTTGTTATCAGTATCCATAACAACAGGAAAGTAAAAACAATAAGAAAAATGTTGCTTTAATTGTACAAATAAAGTATTAACGTATTTATCACATACACATGAGTTACGTATATGCGTTGATGGTAAGCATTCTATATTTTCTTTTATTTTTGGTACATGAATAAATTTAAAAATATGTACTTAATAATTATTATAATACATTACATACATTATCTGTACGAGGAAAATACGTGGCTGTATGGCTGTAGTATTTGTTATGATATGACACTTGACAACTCTACAAACCGTAAATTGACAACTCTATTTTCCCAATACTGTTTAAATTGGCAGTGTTATATATGTCAATTAAACTAAAATAAACCTTATTGTAAACGCATTACCATTATTATCCTATGTAGAAAAACTATAACAACGTTTTACTTTTATAGTAAACTTTCATACAACGATATAAGTGCTACAAAAACTGTACAAGGCTATCGATTATAAAGTAGCCATTTAAATATGTTATCAACGATTTTGTAATATATTTACTGAGTACGCCATACTATCATAGGTACATCGTTGTAACAAAATCAGCGCCTGAGTGAAAGTAATATCAAAATATTTCTCAGTTAACTTGCAAACTAAATCAATGGTAATGGAAACAAAATTATTATTATGTTTTTTTACAGAATGACGCACAAACGTAAAACATTAGGTCGACCCCCTGGATCTAAGAATAAGAAAATTAAGAAGCTAAAGAACGTAATTAAGATCGAAGGTGATTCTGATGAATCTACACAGGGTGATAACGTTTGTACTCATTGCTCACAATCATTTAATACAAAAACTATTTTAAATCGTCACCTTCAAACTTGTATGAAATCTATGAAATCAGTTTGGAGAGGTGTTGATAACGTTTTAAAGGTAAGAATCTATGTAAAAAGGAGGGAAATGTTGATGTTTACTTAATGGGGACCGTGTTGACAATTTTTTTATATTTTAGCCTACATATAATTGCAAGCAATGCCCCAAGAAGTTTCGATTTAAGAAAAGTTATACAAGCCACCTACGAGATGAACATTCAGAGACACCTAACAGCATTCCATGCTCACAATGTTCTGTTATATGCCCCAATGAAGAAGTTTTATCTAAACATATTCAAAATATACATGAAAGGGAGATATTTGAATGTGAACACTGTGGTAAAAAGTTTGTGAGACGTTCACACGTTCTTAGACATATGATGCAGAAGGGTTGTGATGGTAGAAATGTTGCAGTATACCCATGTGAAGTTAGTACTTGTATGGCAAACAACATTTGTAGACTTCTAAACAATTCTTATACAATATGTTTTAAATTCCAGATTTGTCCTGCAACATTTTCAAGAAGAGACAATTTGATGGTTCATTTGCGAATGCAGCATTTTTCTAATAAATTTTTTAACTGCAAGTTATGTGATTATGATACAAGGAACTTTTCCAAGCTAATTATTCATAATTTAGTAAAGCATACAGGTGTAGTTTTATATAACATTTTATTATATAATATTTTTTCAATAATATTGGAATAAAATAGTGTTTATAATATTGTATATATATATATAATTATGGAATTTTTTTATTAGAAACCCCACAATTTGAATGTGATCACTGTGGCAAAGTGACTAGTTCCCGAGGTGCTATTGCCAAACATTTGGAAATACATGGAGAAAAGAAATTTGCATGTGATGTGGTAAGTAAATTAATATGCTCAAGTAATAGTGGACTTAAATCTACTTAAACTTATAAATGTTCTTAAAAATAATAATTCTTATTGTATTAAAATGTTTTTATATTTTTAATATGCTGCACTTTAAGATGCTATGTGGTAAGTATAGTATGATTTATTTAAAGTTAAAAGAAGAAGTAGGATTTTTCCTATATTATTGAAATATAAATTATAAGTTAATTTGAAAGTTTAGTAAAGTAAACATTTTGTTATTGCGTTGTAAAGCTTTAATATTTAACTTATTTATTAATATTAATAATCTCTTAGTTCCTTATGAAAAATGGGTATAATATAAATATACAATAAAAAAATGATATTTATTCCTATTGACCTTACATATTGATCATTTAAAAGAAAAAAAAATATTAAAAAGAATTTATTTTCACCTAATTGTTTTAAAAACTAAGGGGAACCTTAGTAAAGCAGGGAGGACAGAGAGAACTCTGTCCTTCATGCTATGCAGGATAAAGTGTGAAAATAAAAAAAATATAGAATAAATATCAGTTTTTCAAACAGAAGTAAACACAAATTACTTTGAATATAATGGTTAACAAATTTAATGAATAATTATATCACTGATATCACTATAATTTTTCTACAGTGTGGCTACAGTACTTTCACAATAGAAGTGATGCGTCGTCACGTTTTTACACACTTGCCAGAAAAGCCATACAAATGTAAGATCTGCGGCAACTCTTACATACAAAAAGTTCAATTGCAACGACACCTTCAGAAGCATAATGACAACCAATGCACAAAGTGCGATAAAACATTCAAATCTAAAGCTAAGTAAGATGCTTTGTTTATCCTATATCATTTTATCTCTAAATATCTTAGTATCTTACTAAACCAAAGTATCTTAGAAGAACATACAAAAAATTTAATGTTGCAAGATTCGAACCTGTGCCTCTTGGAAACTGTATACATTCTTATCAGACTACATTGAAATTCTTATTAGCTTGCTACAACTTATTTTTTTTGTTATCATCTCTGTAGGGAAATTGTATTCCTACTGGTGTACTACTAGACTTATTTTCTCTAAATTTCAATGTTTCACATTATTATAATAAATATTTACAATGATTATATTATCAGGGGTTAATTATTTAATTTATTTTCAGGCTTCTGGTTCACACTCAGGAACATATGGGCGTAAACAAGTTATTATGCCCTATTGATGAATGTGAACACAACAAAATAGAGTTTTCCAGTGAGGAGGCTTTACAAAGCCACGTTAAAACGCATTTGAACGATAAGCGTAAGTTTTGTTTCTAAATCCTGAGTCTATATAATAAAGTATTTGTGTTTGTATTTAAAATATTTTTTCTAATACGCTCAAATATTTATTTGCTATTATCGCATTATAACGTCCAACTGATGTTGAACGTGCGTATAATTAAAAAAAAAATCACAGATTTTCAATATTTCTATTATTATTTCATAAATGCGATGTAGTATTCTTCTTATGCTGATCCAATATAATTGTTCCTATATGTTTATCGGTATCCAGAGTATGTATGTGTGTGTGTGTGTGTGACAGCGTACCCGTGCGAGGTGTGCGCGAAGCGGTTCCACAACGAGACCAACATGCGGCGGCACATGAGCACGCACGCGCTGGAGCGTCCGCGCCGCTGCATGTACTGCGTGGCGGCGCGCGCTTACGTGCGCGGCGAGCAGCTCGTGCGACACGTGCGCAAGACGCACCCGCAGGTGTTCCGCGAGCGCCTGCTGCACGTGCGCCGCGTACTGGTACTGGCGACTACACGCTACCCACTATGGCCCCTTCGTCCCCTTGTAGGAGTATAATACGCCATCCGTGTTACAGGGGGCTAACCTGGGAGTGGAAAGAGTGAAAAAGTCCGAGTTGGAGTCTATCCTGAATGTATTGGACGCAGAGTCGGACCGCATTCTAGAGGGGTACGGGCCGGGAGTACTGTACGGCGGGCTGCAGGAGCAGTCCTCCGAAGTGGAGGATGAACAGGCGCAGGTTGGCTGGCAATATTTTAAATTAATATGTTATCTTGGTTCTCGTTATCGGAGAAAAATCTAGTGTAGTAGTAAATGTAGAAAATATTTATTTATTGTTGCTGGCTGAGGGGCCTAACGCAATATTTTGTTAAAATACGTTGTTAATATTAGAAAAAAGATTCGAACTACAGCTGTAGCGTAAACTTGAAAATGTGCCATCTGCGATTAATAACCACGAAAGTCAAATGTTGATCATTAAACCGCCGAAATATATGTAACAGCGAATTATATGTTGTTAATATTAGAATATTTAAACTAATTAAAATACATTTCAATTGCATTCAAGGACGAAGAACCCTCTTCTTTAATGTCTGAAGAAGAGTTAGCTGATAGTATCGGGAAGCTGCTCTCGCAACTCATAGATACAGATATGTTGGAGTGCTTTGGATGGCCTGATGCGAGTGTTGATGAGGTATGATATCTAACCAATATATATTTAATAAGGTCTTTTATTATTATACAAGCGACCCGCTCGCTGCTTCGGCTATTTAGTTTTTTCGTCCGCCCGCGTTTCTATTTAAATTATAAACGTTGTTTAAATTTATAATTTTGTCGAATTAGGAGAATAATTAAGTGTCAATTGATAAGGGAAGCTTAAATAGTGAAAAATCACTTACCGAATCGTCACCGAACAGCACTGAATAGCCCAATTATTTTATGCTAACAAATTCGTCATCAGAAAATTACTGCAATTACTGGCGAAGTGATATTACATATTTTGAAAATACTAGAACTATGTAATATTGTACACATTCAGGATCAGAAAAACATTTTTTAGCATACATATTAAAATTTGAACAAAGCGGGACTTGAACGCGCGCCTGATGGGCCACCAGAGGTTACCAAGCAGCACAGGTTCGGGAAAGTCACTACGTTCAAATTTTTATATATTTTCAGGCAAGGTAGTCTTTTTAGTTACTGCCCTCACCTGATGCTATTCGTGACGATTATGATCTGTCGCGTCGGGCACTCTGTATACAGAACGTATCTACCATATTTAATGGGACAAAAACACAACAAGCCTAAGCCTGTGTTCCGCTTCATTGTAAAAATGAAAATACTTATTATTTAAATATGAACATTTCACGACCAAGTCAACAACTTCATAATAATACTACATGGATTATATATTTAGAATTTATATTCTCATTAGAATTTATATACACTTATGTGTAGAATTTTAGCGGCTTCTGCCTTCACGGTTTTTCCTGCTTAGTATGGTAGAAAGAGAGAACCTAGCGTTAAGTTCTCATGTACAGTTCCGTTCCTCGCTTTCTGGTAGAATTTGGTACATTACGTCGCGGAACTCAACACAAAAATTATATTGTGTCGATTAAGATGACCATTACTCCGAGTGGGAGAATCGAATCCGCAACCATCGCATTTACAATTGGGCTCTGTATCACTGCGCAACGACGGCTAGGTCTAGATTTGTCATAACTATTTTATTATAATATATTGAATTCTATTTTATTTGCGGTATGTAAATTGTACGAATAACAAAATATCTGTGGTTATTCTTTTAAAGATACTAGAAAAAGTGATAGAAAATTGTGGTGCTCATGCTGCTGACAAAGAGAAATGGACGAGAGTTCAGTGCCTCAGGGAGAATGCTAAACACCTCTTCTTATATGTAATAGAGGATAAAAACATTGCAAGAATGCTCGACACCCATACTATAGACCAGGTTATTACTCATATACTGGCACAAGTGAGCAAGTCTGATGATGATGACGATGACGACGAAAGTGAAGCAAATAATGATAAGAATAGTGTTAAGAGTAAAGTAAAAGTAAAATAACTATTGAATGTAGTAAGAAAGTATAATTAAATTTATTTGCTTTTAATTTTTAAGCTTAAGCTTTCAAAACAATTACTATTTAAATTATCAGCACAAATGACTTGAAAATCAAGAGATTTGAAGCAGTGAGTGCTTCCATTTATCATATTTGTGTAAAAAATTTGGGAGACCCGTGGGAAAAGTAAAAATTGATGGTAATGTAGTAGTTGTACACATACTATGTATGTTATAATCCTGGTTTGGTCATGTTGGTAGTTTTGGGAGGACATCCTGTCCAAATTGTAAATGTATTTAATTTTTACATGTTGAGTTTAAATGTTAAGAAAAATCGATTGAAATTGAATGGATCATGGAATGTATACAAATTAATATTATATAAGTTTATTATTGAAATACAAGTCTGTTTTATATTTTAAAAAAACTTTCTGTAGTAAGACATGCTAAAGTTATCATAGAACAAAATATTTTAATATTAAGACAGTGTATTGTAGAAAAATATGATAATGTCATCTTAATTATGAATAAGACTACTTATTATATTCGCACCACATGTAAATAAGTTGATAAATCGAAAATGTCATAATTGAATACAAGGCATCCATTTTTTAAATTGTAAATTGTTTTATGTATTTTAAATTATTTTTATGTGAAAGTCTTTGATTGCCTTGAAATATTCTCATTTATTAATCCTGTAATGAAAGTAAATCCTAGTGTCTATTAACATTTAAAAATTTGTATGTGCAATTCGACTTTTATCAACTTAATAAGATCTTTGATTTTTGCAGTGAAACTATTTTTAACTCTATATTTATCTTTTAACCGCGTATAACCACGGACTAAAGGTAAAGTGTTCGAAACGTCGGGTTTGTAATGTTTTCGAATACCAATAATATACGCGATTAATCTAGTTCTAAATAGTTTCATTTCATCAACTTATTCAGGCCTGGTATGGATATTGATATATGTTATGTTAAATGTTATTGAAGCTGTAGAAACATATGCATATTGCTAGATATGTAATTGAGAGAGGAAAATTTCTCAATATTGTACACCACATACAAATATAATATTTGTGTCAATAACTATGATACAAAGCAAATTATGTGAACTGAATATTTTTGCTGATAGCATAATATAATTTTTTGTTTTTGTTATATGACTGCGGACATGAACTTTCACTTTTCTAATTTTGTCACATTTTTTCCATTCTTTAAACCATTATTATATGTATCTTCAATTTCAAAGTTTTAATTTAGAAAAATTGCTAATTTTTCTTTTTTGCTTCTATTGACTATTGGAGTTTGTTTTAATAAATAAAATATATTTATTTTAGAGAATAAAATATTTTCAAAGAAATTGACTGGTTTAGGGCTTATAAAAATACTAATAATATTTAGCACATTGAATCTTTGAGTAAATATTTAATTTCATTTGCTTGAAATATTCTCTATTTCCCAAAAAAATATATAGAATTGACTGTGCTATATATATTTAACTTTGCATATGCAAACAACATTTGTATAATTTTACCAAAAATTCACAAAAATGTAAGGGTCAAGCAATAGTATTTAGTGTTAAAGTTATGTTTTTTTTTATTATATAAGTGCCTTAAATGTATTATTCTTATCACTGTTATTCAAACGTTATACTGCTGTAAAATTATTATATAGGGGAAAAATGGAAATCGATTACTTGTGGTTAAATTATGTTAAAAATATACATATAAAATTATTAATAAAGCATTTTACTTAAAGTTGTTGTTTTATATTATGTACTGATCCCATATAAAATTAATTATAGACCGAGATACGCCTTTGATAACGAGAAATTACAAGTATGTTAATAATAAAATATTAAAAATACTAAGTAAAGGTGGTTTTATATACATATTAAAAATTATATAAATTGTATGTAGAAATAATACTGCAGTGATGAATATTCATTCTTTCTTTAAAAAGTCACGCCCACGACAGCTAACTTAATATGCCATTTTAAGCTAGTCATTCTTAAATACTTTCAAGTTTCATTGATGTATTCAGACAGTCAGCTGTCATTGTCAACGTTACATATCAGATAAAATAAGTGTCAGTAATCAGTATTCAGTTCAAATGTGACGTTATCGCGCACTGTTTCTTTTATTATTGTAACAAATATTTTACTAAAATAATTTAAAATGTCAACCAGCATACCAGTTATTGTGAAATTATTAGCATCATCCGTTTCCATAGCTGGCCGAGCGGGAAAAATTGTTAGAGATGTCATGAACAAAGGAGAACTCGGTATTGTTGAAAAAGTTTGTTTCGTCATCTATTATTTCACTATATTTTAATGAATAATTACTTTACATATTATTTAATTGTTACTTTCGATATTTAAATAGGGCAAGGATGATTATCAAACAGAAGCTGATAGATCAGCACAGCGCTGTATCATTGCATCTCTGGCAGCACAATACCCCAAAGTCAAGATTATAGGTGAAGAAGACAGTGAGGATACAGAGGTAAAAATTTTAACTGTCTAGAAAAATTAGAGAAATTTTAACTATCAAGATTATGAGCAAAATTAACAAAAAAATGTATAACTATTGATTAAAACGGTTAATATTTTTTTATTACCTTATGAATAAATTATGGACATGTTAGAAACATTTTTAGAATAGTTACGTTCGTAACTGATTTAAATATGTTTTTGTATTTGTATTTCTATTGTAATGTCAACAAAGTAAAAAAACAAGCAAAAAATGTAATTGAACTGAGTGCAATTGACATTAAAAAATCTAATTATTTTCAGGGTGAAGTGCCAAGTGATTGGTTAGTAATAGATGCAGACAAGGAAGTCTTGTCACTACAATGCCCTTCTAAATTTCAAGGTGTAAAGGAAGAAGATATTGTAGTATGGGTTGATCCTCTTGATGGAACTTCAGAATACACTCAAGGTTTTAAGAACTTTCTTTTGTTTATTAAAATATATTTATTTTGTACCAATTTAAATATAAGGCAGATTAGTAGAAGAAGAGTACATTTTGTATGAAAGAGTTGAATTAGACTTTACTTGCCATTGTAAAGCAGTCCTTTTTAACCATCTTGATTTTTTCAGTTGCATAAATGTTTACATTTAAAAGTATCTGTAAATTTTAGGAGCCCTTATGTTGAAGAAAGACCCTAGGGAAAGGTGGAAAATGTATCTAGCTCATCCATTTATAAGTATCAAGTGGTATTTAAGTTTACAACAATCAAATTATGGTAAATGGATAAATAGAATTAAGTAGGTAGTGCCTTTTGAGTGGTAATTAATAACAATATTAAATAATTAATGCAATTTTATTAAACAATGACTCATTATGAATAACAATTGTTTTGAACTAAAATATCACAATGTCTTGGTGCATGCATCACAGATGACTTTCACTTCATGGTTTTTACTTTCACAAGCATTACTTTCAATGATACTTACAGTCTTATTTTAACTGTTTTTACTTGTCTACTTTTGTTTCATACTTCAAATTATCTTCTATTGCATGTGCCTGTGTAAAAATGTAAATATCTGCAAATATTGAATGAGCACTTCATTCAATTACATATAAAAAAAAATTAATATTTGTATTTTAATTGTTACAGGTTTTCTGGAACATGTGACAGTTTTGATTGGTATATCTGTCAATGAGAAGCCAGTGGCTGGTGTCATACACCAACCTTATTATAAATGTTCAGGAGAGAAAAAAGTTGGTAGGACTATATGGGGCCTGCAAGATGCTGGTTATGGAGGATTTACTGCAGCACCCCCTCCAGACTCCTTAGTTATTACTACAACTAGAAGTCACTCTAACTCTGTAGTAGAGAAAGCTTTGCAGGTTATGAATGCCTCACAAATTTTAAGAGTTGGTGGTGCAGGTTATAAGGTAAAACCATTTTTTAGTTATACATTGAATACTAACAGAAAATATTCACATAAAATTTTGTTTTAAATAAATGGCTGTTACTGACTGTTGAACAATAGTCATATAATTTAATAAATTTTACTTTGTACATAATATATATAATTATTATTATTAAGCTTGGAACATTTATACAGTAAACAATACTTGCTGCCATACAATTTACAAATTTATCAATAAATAAAATATTTAATCAATATATTAATACTAAATCTGTTTTGGAGATTAAATTTAACTTGTTAAATCACAGGTTTTCTCTTAATCCACTGCACAACTTGTTCCGTACCAAATTACTAATTAAGCATAGAGAAAGCCAAGCTATGTAAAAAGTTAAGAAAAATTAAATCTAATAATAAGTCATATAATCATTTCTATTAATGGTTCAAAGGCAGTCAATCACTATCAATATCAATAAAATCACAATTAATTATTAACTCCAGCCAAGGCAAAATAATGTAAAAAAAAGCACTAAAACATCTAAAAATATTATAATAACACCATAGTCACTTATATAAAAACAAATAGCACAGCTAAAATGCAACTAATATAATTATTTATGCCATTACAATATTTTTATAGGTAATACAATTATTGGAAGGAGCTGCATCCATCTATGTTTTTGCTAGCCCCGGTTGCAAAAAATGGGACACATGTGCACCAGAAGCAGTTCTTAGCGCTGCTGGTGGAAAGCTAACTGATATCCTCGAGACTATTATAAATATGGAGCTTCAGAAGGAAAACCCAACAAAACTGGTGTCCTAGCAGCTGTTAATACCGAACTCCATGATTATGCATTAGAACGAATCCCTCAAGAATTAAAAGATAAACTAGCTAATAAGTAAAAGTGTCCATACACCTCTTAATGAGTTTATATTTTATAATAAATTATACACTTGTCGTCGTCAATAATACACCGTTTTTTCCTTATTTCATATATATTATATAATTACATATTATGTATGTATATTAGTTTTTTGTTCATAATAGCAACAGATAGTTTAATAAATTAAAGGATAGTAATAAAAATCCCACATTCT
This sequence comes from Podotricha telesiphe, assembly GCA_038994665.1. Taxonomy (NCBI): domain Eukaryota; kingdom Metazoa; phylum Arthropoda; class Insecta; order Lepidoptera; family Nymphalidae; genus Podotricha; species Podotricha telesiphe. Next base: position 745,151 of record JAOYRR010000313.1, on the reverse strand, counting down.
AACAAGCTAAGACACATTTCCATTAAACAATTTCCACTTAATATTAAAGTAAAATGTCAAAGGTTCATATTTCGGTATTGAAATTTACATAAAAACTGAGTACGGCGCTGTTATAGCTTACTCTTAAGCTTAGTTAACATTGTTTTGAGTTCTCTTCTTAATATCTTGCCGGATGGGTTCTTTGGTATTTCCTCCACAAATATTACTCCGCCGCGCAAATGTTTTGCAGGAGAAACCTAGAAATTATAATCCTTCTTAGAAAACACTATACAAAATTCTTAAAACTTTAGACTCAGCAGCACTCCTTTCTAATTTTTAACGTGCCCATAAATTTTACAAATAGAACTTAGAAGTGTTAACAAACTGTGAATTAATCGCTTTTGAATTTTAAAACAAGCTGTTTTCAAATATTAAAATCAGTACACAACGTTCGAAGCCTTTTAATTAGCCTAAGAATTATGTCGAGTAGTTTCCGCGAAAGAGAGGAAGAATATTATTATTTAAAAAAAAATTGCACCTGCAAGTTACTTCACTTACGTTTACATCCTAATATATTAACAGCTGCGTTATGTGATAGTAAACTTATCAAATATTATTAGCACGGATAAGTCTTAAGATATGAGTTAAGCAATCAAGATAGTGCCGAAAAAGGGTTTGCTTATTTATTATTTTCTTTATTTGACGTATTTGTTTTTTTATATAGTACATTCATTTCATGAACATAATGATCTTTTATTTATACTTTGTCACTTCACTGTCTAATAAATAACGTTAACATTTAAAACAAAAAGGCAAAACTACGAAATTGTACGCTAGTAAAAAAAATCTATTTATAATATAAATAAAATAAAAAAATATTTATAATCCTATATAATATTACATTAAATTTATCAAAATGATAACTAAATTTCTTTTTTTTTAAAACAAGCGAGATATATAAATAGTTGGAAAAACATATTTTGATATTAAAACGCTGCGTTCAAATTTTTATATGTTTTCTAAAAATATGTTAATAAATAGCCTTGCTCTTTTGCCTAACGATTGTTCCTAGAATAATCTTTGGGTAGCAGAAATTTGTAAAAACTCTACAGAGACAAAAATAAGTTGCAATAAGCGTATAACAATTTCGACGTAGCCGGAGATAGAAAACATGGCTTAGCGGTTAGAGCGCTTCGAGGGTTCTACGTCGCAGTATGTAAGTAGTGTTTGAATTTTTAACGTTATACTATTTTTTATAATAAGAGGATAGAATTATTGCTCAACTATTACGGGGAACTTTACCTACTAAGATCGAACAATAATTTAAGTATATAATAAACATATAATATAAGTCTATACAAATAAAAATTAATATAATAAAGCACGCTTTTTCACCATGATGAGTGAACAGACTTAGTTTCAAGACCTCTCCACCTCACCCGAAATCCGAGGAATTATGTGTTGGTGTGGCGGAATTGAACATGCCTCTTGTCTTGGAAAGCGGAGAACTAGAAATAAATTAAATATATTCGTCCCCTGACTGGGGAACGAATCACGTTGTCCCACTGAACTACGACGGCCTCAAAATATATGAATCATGGCGCTCATCAACGTCTCCGCTGCAATGTTCAGATTAATTATAAAAAGTGAAATTTAAAACGTTTTACTCAGGTTTATAATTAAAGTCATGCAATTAGGTATTGTTTTATTTATGTACTTATATGCGACCTTCGTGTTTTTCTAGACATACTAAAGTCATGTCTTACTAAGGAATAAAATGAATTTAATAAAAATGTATATTCAAATTACTGTGTGTATAGGAACATACATACATTTACTAACGCACTGTTAATATTTTCTACTACATATGAATATATTATCCTTATAAATTTGTTTATATTATGTCGTCCTTGAATTAACATTAAAAATGTACTATAATTTGCTTCGCTTCGATTTGATATAGCCACACGTTTCTTTGCTTTTTTTTTTATTTTGTGCGAGTATAAGTAATACTCTTGCTGGTTGCGCCCCCAAAAGCGTCCATCGTTACAATTCTGTATTGTGCCAGAGCCACACTACTGGGTCTGGCACGATGGATTTGTGTTTAGGTTTCTTTACAATATTAAAGACATTTTGTTTTCAACCTATCTCTGCAGATCCCTCGTAGAACGACAATCATGTCCTGGGCTGTTCGCATCCCATTATATATATCATATAATAATTTCAAATGTTCTTCTAAGTGCCGCCACTGAACACTTCTTAGGTAAATGTTTATAAAATGGGCCCCGCTGATGGCGGAATACGTGTAGGTACAATTTTCGTTTTTATAATTATTAGCAACATTAATATTGTTTTGAACATCATATTCACTTATGTAGGCATATCAAATCACCACTACGTGCAGTGTACCTTAGATGCGATGTATTTGGTGATATCGTCAGCGCAGAGGCTTGCGCGGGGCTGCGCCACCACGAAGGCGACGGGCAGCTCGCCCGCGACCTCGTCGGGGAGCCCCACCACGCCGCAGTCCGCCACGCCGGGGTGCCGCAGCAGCAACGCCTCCAGCTCCGCTGGGGCTACCTAAAATAAATCATCAACATTTAGAAAGTTAGTTAACTAAAACAACCTATACCTAATTCAGAATCACAATATATTAAATCATACCTGAAATCCTTTGTACTTGATTAACTCTTTCAGCCTGTCGACGATGTAGAAGAAGCCGTCCCGGTCGTAGTAGCCGATGTCACCTGTCTGCACGTACCCCTCGGCGTCTATGATCGCGGCGCTGGCTGTAGGGTCGCCCATGTACCCCTTCATACGGAGGGGTGACTTTATCCACAACTCGCCCTCTTGTTTTGGTCCCAGCTTCTGACCGCTTTCTAGATCTAGTACCTGAAAGTATATGCTACATATAAACGTTATTCTTTCTGCTATCTTTATGGAGATTGTTAGTTCAGTTTTTATGGTTTTTTTAACCTAAAATCCTTGAATTCGTATAGAATTCGTTTACAAAAAGAATGATAACGAAACTACAGTATAATTTTTTAGTCTTACACAATTATAGATAGTCTATACAAATAAATAAAATTATAGTGTTTTTTTGTAATATTAAAATAACCGCTTTTTTACTAAATTTATATGTGTGTTCATATGCCAAAATAATATTACTACAATTTTTGCCTGTCTGTTTGTTCGGGATAATTTTTTAATGGCTGGACCGATTTTGACGGGACTGTCACTGGCAGATAGCTGATATCATTAGGAGTAACTAAGCGTACTTTTGTTTTAGATTTCTAGCTATTAACTAAAATATAAGTTAATTCTTAAAAGCCACTATTTTCCTCGTATTTTCCGTACGCCATGACTTCTAACGATGTCATACTATTTTGTGTAAAACCTAAGTTAGAAATCAAAAACAGGAAAATATAACATACACATAATTTTCCTTTAATCATTATTTAAAAATTGTATTATGCAGTCATAATAAAAATATAAGTACATGCAAAAATAAGTATCCAATACAAGAAAATACATGGAGTCAGCTTCACGTTTTTTCCCGCGTAGCAGTATGGTTAGAGAAAACCAAGTGTTAAGACATACCGGAAACATTGCCAAAACTTTACACATTTTACATACATTATGTGTTGCCGTTGGGTTCATACTATTAACGTAAAAACCCCCAAATAGATATTAAAACCAAAATACAAAATCAACTATTAACATAAATATTACAGTATTGTAAGTCCCACAGGAAGCTACCACAGCCTCGGAACGCAGTTCTGCTGACAAAAGCCGCTGAGAAACTCGCAGGTTGCTTCCATTACCGCATAAGGGAACATTAGAGTATAATAAGGTAAACAGAACTATTGTTTTATTAAATAGCTACGAGTATGTCATTATTCAAGCAATGTAAATGGTGTGTAATAAAAATGATTGCACACCAAAAATAATGAGAAAACACATACAAGACATTATTCATTGATATTATAAGGAATGTAGGTAACTACTGCGTATTCTTATAGGATCGAAACTTAGATTAGATAAAACTTATTTCGCAATAAACAATGATCACGGAACAGTTCGGACTTTTACCATTAAATTTTAAGTCTATATATATATACATATTATCTTTATGGAGAGATGATGAGTTTCGTTTTAATGGTTTTTTAAACTTAAAATCCTTGAATTTTCTCGAATTCGACTCGACAAATGCTATTAAAAATTGATAACAAAAGTACAGCATAGTTTCTTTAGTCTATTCTTGTCATACTAATAATATAATAGATAATTTTTTTAACTAAAATATAGTAAGTTTATTTTTAGAGGCTTAGGCTTAATATGTAAAGCATAGCTACAACTAGACAGATACTTAGATACGCTCAGCACACTAATATCAGTATTTCATACTGATTACTGAATAACAATAGAACCGACGATCTAAGGCATAGTACTCAGTCATTTTTTTCCTGGAGCAATAGGCCAGTTAAAGATATCCATATTATGGCATATAGGTCACCAGGCCCTCTTACTTTATCTTTTACCAATATAATACTATATCTATCAGGGGCGAAGGGTCCATTTAACATGATTCCCACCAGCCGGTGAGTAACTTTTGTATTTACCTTTTGTAATTTATAATAAATAAATAAATTATAAATGAATATATAATGAATATATATGTATTTAATAATCTAACAAAAGCACTACAAAATTATATTTTTACCATTTCAAGACAATTTTAATGTAAGATGCACACTTAACTCGGTGTGTTTTATATATTTATTTTTAACACCTTACCTCTACCAAAATTTCACACTGATGATATCTATACATAAATCCAGTACTACAAAATAATAATGTGTTAGCGGGAGGCAATAACTGTATCTAAGCTATATTACCTATAATATATATATATATATATATATATATATGTTCATATTTTATTGATATGAATTAATTAACGTAGTAATGTCAATAACTACGTATCAAGAAGATAAAGGCATTACAACGATAGCTTTATCAATCACAAAAATAACGTTGCTGATTTTTGAAAAGTTCCATATTTGAATAATAGACGTTTTTATTAAGTTTTTGATAACAGAAAGAAATATATTATGTAATGATATATTCTCTTGAAAGCAATACAATATATAAACATTTTGTTTAAACTAATTTTACAATCTTAATTTATGATTTTGTACATTTATCAAGTTACATAAGCATAAAAGAAATTCACTGAATAATCTTTAAGCAATGAGTAAATTATAATTTATGAAGTTAAAAAAATTAAATATGTAAATATATATTGATTAGCTAGTAAAAAAACGTTGTTTTAAATATAAACAAATTCATCGTGGCGCACTAGGATAGCGTTTGACTGAATCGGTTTTAATTTGGATTTCCCCAAATTATTTGAGAACTCTGGAACGACAAAGCGAGGCATTGAGTTCCCCCACTCCACACACAATGTCTCGAATTGGAACAGAAAGTGGAGAACAGACTTGACATTAGGTTCTTCTCTTTTGACATTAGGTTCTCTCTGAGCACCTAGCTATGTGGGTATCTGTCAAATCGTCCTGAAATTCGTTCACTTCAGAGACATTGTACCTATAACATTTGGTAAAAACATATTGCGCCTTTTTATGTCTAATCAGACTGGAGAATTGATGTAAATTGAATATAAACCATTAGTGCCAAAATATACATAAAATACCTTAATCCTCATCCCAGGCGCCGGTGCACCGCAAGAGCCCGTCTTCTCCCCATCGGTCAAGTCCACACAGCACGCCATTGTGATCTCCGTGAGACCGTAACCTTGCCGAATGTGCAATATTCCAGTTCTATAATGTTTCATGAATAATAATAAAAATATTATAACATGGCAAAATAATAAAAAAAAAACAAAAATATAAGCAAATATATAATTTTACTTTACTTTTTGAAAAGGAAAAACAAATTACTTTAAATAAATTATTATAAATTATTACCTCATTTTTTTTGTAAGTATATATATTAATGGCATGATAAATATCATGATGAGATTTGCAGCTTGGTAACACATCGTTTTGTGTACACATGAGTATAATAAATAATAATAACGCGATAGGGGACGAGGACATCTTGAGCATATACCTACATACATTTATGAATAGAGATTTATATAGATATGATAGATTTATGAATAGGCCTATGCCTATCCTTACTCTATAGTAAGGATGCAATTTTGGAATAGGTAGGGTACATATATAATATAAATTTAAATTATAACAAATAAATAGCAGTGATTCCTCAAATAAATTTAAGGATCACCTCTGTGGGTCTCTTTTTATATATCTTTATTGCGTCGAGAACCGAGTTTGTGTTATGTAATAATTTAGTATGTAGATTAAACAGTAGAGCTCGCTTAGTACGGTCACGCTTAACACAATTTCTCGCATAATATGCAGTTTGACATAGGTCTCTGAAACTTCTTAGTAGCAGAGACCTATGTCAATGTGTCAATTTTCCTGCACGCCACGCCTGCAATACAATTTATCATTGATTGGTTAACGAGGTTGCCGTACAAATGTACTCGAATGATCTTTTGGAATTTACTATATATTCAATATAACATTTTTTTAAATTTGTATACTCCGACTGACTACTGAAGTAGCATATTATATATAGTAATGTTTGATATGCCGTGGAATTACAATATTCTTAATAAGTTCTATATACTTTATCGGAATAAGGCTGACTGCATTGATGAACGGGAGGAGTGTTCAATGGCAATCATAGGAATATTTTATATTTACTAACTTCTTTTAACAAAGATAAAATGGAAAAAAGAACCACTTAATTGGCATATGTAAAAAAATACCTCTTGGAAACAGCATCCTGAATTTCTTTGGACAGAGGAGCAGCTCCACACCACACTTCGTTTAAAGACGTTAGGTCATATTGGTCGACTAATGGATGCTTGGCCAGAAACACTGCAAGGGGCGGCACTATCGTCATCATGTTAATCTAGAAATAAGTATCAGTATGTTTTGATGGTAATTACTTTTTTATCTTCTCCTAGCTATATTTCAAAGTAATTAAGCTAGCTTTTTTTGTTTTTATTACCTTATATTTTTGAATTGTTTCCAGGAATTGTCTTTCTTCAAAGCGCACTAAAAATACAACTTCTATGTGTAAACACATAATAGCCAGCTTTGATATAAAACCATACGCATGGAACCAAGGAATCAAAGACAGTCCATTTGCCACTTTGTGTTTTTTTCTTAGTTGAGAAGTTTCTAAATAATATCTATAAAAGAAAAAAGTACATAGAAATAACATTTTGTTAAAAAAAAAATCTTGCCAACATTGGTTTACGAGTTGGTTTAAAACGTACAAATAGATTAGGAATTTATATATTACGTATAAGAAATAATATTGTCCTATACGATATAAAAAAGCAGCATCACGCTTTTCCTTGCATAGTAGGGTCACACTCCGTTCTTCATATTCCGCCCCAATTTGAGACATTTCGTGGTGAGTGGCGGAACTCAGTGTCGCGCTTTGTCTTATCACCAAAACGAAGAAATGAAAATAAATAAAATTTAATGATAATTTCTTCGAGTGGGAATCGACAACCAATCGTGCTTGAAGTCAGACGCTGTTCCACTGCGCCACGATGGCCTCATGTCATTAGTTTCGTAAATATACATTAAAAAAAATAAGAATTTTCAAATTTCTATATATTAGATAAAGCACGATGTTTTTAAACAGACATATTTAGTTTAAAATATATAGTAATGATACTTTCATATTGAAAGCATATGCAATATTTTTAGATTTTTCTAGTTAACTTGACCTATCACTGTGGCTATAAGTCCAATTAAATTCTATGCATCACTATAAAGCAATGTAAAAGTCTAAATATTAAGTGGTTAATGTATTACATTTTGTTATTAATTTGTTCAATGAGCTCTAACAGATAAGATGAACAGACACAACCAATACAAAATAAAATATCTAATAATATGAAAAAGCTATTATAGTATGTTCAGAAACATAAATTTAATGATTTATCAAAATATCACAAAAAGTTATCAAGATGAATGCCATTATTTTAAAAACCTGTCTACTAGGGGTAGACTGGTTTTTAGATCTCAAAATACATTCCTTTAATTATGCAAGATTAATTATAGATATTGATTATGCATATCTTATTATTATTGTAAAGATAAAACATTTAGAATAATGAAAAATATTTTTTTGCTAATTTAATTATTATATTGTTAGTAAGTATAATATTTATAATGAATAAGCCAGATTTATTAATGTTTATATGGAAAATTTTACTAACTCAACAACAAATGTAGTAAAAAATAAAGTGAAATGTTTATGTTTTTGAATTCAAGACATTAAACAAGAAATTAATTCAAGACATTCAGTAACAGAACTCAACACCGGAGATCAAACTTACAAACATTGGACTTACAGTAAGACACTGTCCCACTGATTATTAAAATATAAAAAGTAATGAATTTATGATGACTACATTTCAGTGAGACATAATACTGCTACAGTGCTATAAAATTCAATCAGTAATATATAATCCATTAAAATACACAATTCATGCAATCTTGGCACAGTTGCAATGTCTGACTGGACATGTCCAGCTATGTGATCAAAGGTATAAGCTCTATTTCTAAAAGTAGCATAACAAACAAGGCTGTAGAAATTTAAAACAACTGCAAAATCTTAAAGCGTATATAATTCAAAACAATATTAATAACTTAATAATTTATAAACCTATACTATCTATACATGCAAGCTATTAACACATATCATTTAGCTAATTTTTTATACTTGATATCTAATGAAAAGAGGTTTGATGTTATATTTTGCTGCTTACCTCATATGAGCAGATAATGTAAGAAAATTGACATGTGTGAGCATCACTCCCTTTGGTAGTCCAGTAGTACCAGATGAGCACATCACTGCCACTGTATCTTCAACTCCGTTGACATCCACCAATGTATAGTTATCTATGTCGACTTGTTTCTTTATTAGATCATTATATAACAATCCTGGTACTACATCATAGTCACCAAATAAAATTATTTTCTGAATATATGGCAAATCATTGCTACAGTCATATACATTTTGTGCAGTAATTGGTGAAGTTATAATATATTTTGGTTTAGTAATATGCAAAATGTGTATTATTTCCTCTAAAAATATGTAACATGGATTATATTGCTTATTTTTATGGATAATATAAAACAATAGAACATGTGATATTATAAAAAGGGAACCATACCAGGTGAATATGTAACATTGACTGTTGATAAAATCCCACCGCAGTATATAACAGCTAACGATGCAACTGTGAATTCAAATCGATTTTCACTACTTAGTGAAACTACATCACCTTTCTTTAATCCTAGCTCTTGTAGAGCTACTGCCAAGTTAACACTTTTCTGCAAAATTTCCCTATAAGTAACTGAGTTTCCAGTTTCTCCACAAATCTGTAGAAATAATATTTTTTAAATACTTTTCTTATTCAATTCATTTATAATAATTGATTTTTATTAAAGCAAATAAATATTAATTTATGCATTGTCAAAATTCTAATGAACTACAATTTTCCGATACTTTTAATCAATTTAGTATTAACTTACAAGAGCAATCCGGTCCCCTCCTTTTTTAAATTTATCAAATAAAAATTGACCATATGATAAGTGCGCAGGTATGGGTACCTCTTCTGGACCACATACGACTTTATTATGAATAGACACAGCCATTATTTAAAAATATGTATTTATAAAGTAAAATCTATTATTATTAAATTAGATTAAATGATCCGAGGTTTAATGTAATTTATTTTGTTCACTGTTGCACATATAAAATATGAATATAATCAATTATAGATAAACCCTGAATACCAATCGCACTTATCACCACAACAATTAAAAAAGATTAAGTTTAAAAACTACATAACATATTTACAAGCTACAACCCAGAAAGGCGTATATTTTTGAAGTGACCACTAATCATTGGCGTACAGTGCGTTGCCAGTAGTAGATAATCAAATATAACAAGAGACAGCTGAACATCAGTGTTGCCAGTGGTATATAGTCTAATATAAAACGAGATAGCTGAAAATGTACGACACGACCAACAAGGTAATTATTTACATGACCAATCATTGAAATATTTTAGCTTTCGTGTTGAAACCCTGAAAAAATTTGGGCTTTCATTTTTATAATTTAATAATTTCGTTATGTATAAAAAAAGTAAAAAAATTTAAATTCGCGAAGCCATTCTCTATGAAAATTCTCCTGATTTATAACTGTATAATTTTTCTAATTAATATTAATATAAAGATCGGTTGATGATGAAATTATGATATATCGTTAAATTTGACTTTTGCTAGATTTTTTAATATTCCACACTCTAAGCTATTATTTCTTGCTTAATATTTGATTTCTGAATGCACCTTCATTATCAGGTACCGCACAGCTTATATGGTAAGATAAAATAGTTTTTTTATTATTACCCGTGCAATTTCTTTATCTTTTCTGACCGTTTAAGCCTTTCATGGACGTCTACAAACATGTTAAACTCCTCGAGTTTTAGCAAGACTAATAAACGTCATTTTATTTTTACGTATATAGATACACCGCATAGATCGAGGGTACTTAAAGACTTTGTACTCCGTTGTGTGCTTCCCATCTAAATTATAAAACATATTTACAGATGGTATATGGTGGTGGTGCTCAACGCTGCAGCTTATCTTACCAGTCTATAGAATCCCATCAAAAATTATACTCGTATGTTACGTTTAAGTTCCACATGAGAGCAAAAGGGTGCATATATACTGCACTCCACTCACTATAGTGAGACAGTAATTAATGACCTAATAATTTTGTCAAAAACTGCTGTAGACATGACATGACAAAAGTATCAATTGTTTCCATAATGACCCAAAAACTATTTGAAGTATATACTAATTCTTGTGTAAGTGTAGTGCAATAGTATATATTTTTTGAGATAAGCGTGCACAAACAAACAGAAAAACAAAAGAAAAATATTTTTTTTCTGTTTTATTAAATTAATAAACTTCCCTTACAATATATTTTTTCATATATTTTCCATTGACAAGTAGCGATCAGTTACATTTTTATTATATGTATAGATATCCTTAACTGATTCCTCTGTGTAAAAACTCAATTTAATTTCAATTTAAAAAAAATACTATATTTTATTTATTATATACTATATTATAAAAATAGTATATATTATTATAATATAGTATTTAATATAGTATAATACTATTTAATTTTGTGCAGCAAAAGTATACAACGACAGTTCAATAAATTGTTAATAAAATATGCAGTATATACAGTATAAAAAATATATGTGTATCTTGTTGGCAACACCTTAATTTCGTGGCGGGAATGAACATTTTTCTATACCGCCGCTGGTTTTTTAGAGTGGTCGAACGAGACAGATGTCATTCTTCGAGTTATTTTCATAGTATTTAGATTTGAGATCGTAGAGTTAAAAACGTATTGTTAAAATATATCCAATCGTATAGTGAAACCGGGTGTTATTAATAAAAATAAGGGATTTACTTAACAATTTTAACAGTTTTTATCTATTTTAAGCTTATATACGACTTTTAGTATATTTTTAACGTCAGTTTTTAGTTGTGATAGACATTCTGTGTATACTTCATGACTTATTTTTCAAAAGTCTGCATAAGGGGCGTCAGCGAATGAATAAGATTGAATATGTACTAAAACTTCAATTGGAATTTTATTATCTGATTGTCCTTATATTATTTGTTCGTGTGACTTCCAGATACGTTGTTAGTAACTAGTTAACTACTATTAATATACATATTATGAATAACAAGATGTTTCATACAGACGCTGAAACTCATATTGAAGATAGTTTATTTCAAAACATAAAAAATATCAACGTGGATACGATACGAAAGATACAAGAAGACATTGATTCGGATGATATAATATCTTTGGTATTTTTACTATACGATTCCTCAGATACAGCGCTTCAACGATTGATTTTTTATGAAAGAGTATCTAAAGACATTGAAGTAAATCATATGAATTTGCTGTATGAGTGGGCAATATATGCTCAACACCAATCAACATGGAGGTATGAATTTTTAGAGGCTCTTGCAGTATGTCGCCTCTATAATGTCATAAGAAAATTGGAATTCAATGTAACTTATATAAAAAAACACTACCTGCCAGAAAATTTACATATAAATATTTATATGGATCCAATGAAAAAGGTTCTGTACAGACTATGTGAATATATGACAGTTGAAAATTTGTCAAAACTTAAAAAATCTTTGTTTTCATTCCAACTTGATATTTCCAATTATGATAATGCTGAAGTAATTCTTTTAGACCTTATATCAAAGAAGTTTATTAAAATAGGTCAATATAACAAAGATAAAAAAATGTACACCAATGTGTATGATGTTGAAGAACTAGCAAAAATATTAGACAACATTAGTGGACTAGCAGAATATGCACAAACTCTTAGAGAGATACAAAATCAAGTAAATAATAACAATATGAAAAATAGTCAGCCACATTCAAGTAGTACAATAATGAATAAATATAAATCAGACTTAAACAAACCTGCAAATCAAAGTTTAAAAAAAGAATACTTTACAGAAAAAAATGATATTCTTGAGAAGAAACCAAGAGGTGAAAAGTGTTTGCAAAATATAAAAACTGATGCACAATTTCAAAGTGATGCTTACCCAATAAAAAACAGTAAAAGGGTTGGTCTATGTTGTATTATAAATCAAGAAAATTTTTATCCAACAAAAGAGAGCATTCAAAGCGGTATCAATCTATGTGATCGTTCAGGTTCTAGTTTGGATGTTATGGCTTTAGAAAAAACAATGAAAGGACTAAATTTTGTAGTAATAAGTAAAAGTAATCTAAATCAAAAGGAAGTTTTTCGATTTTTGAAAGATGTGGTACAAAATAAAGTTCTACCCATTGACAGTATATTTATGTTATGTATACTATCTCATGGAGTTGAAGGTCATATTTATGCTGCAGACTCCATCAAAATTAAAGTTCAGGATATACAGCATTTATTAGATTCTGAAGAATCTCATAACCTGTATGATATTCCTAAGGTGTTAATTATTCAAGCTTGTCAAAGTAAACAGGAGTCAGGTGTAAATTTAAATATTGTGTCAGATGGGCCAAGTTCATATGATCAATACTTAAAAAAAACCCACTTTCTTATTTATTGGGCTACTGCCCCTGAATATGAAGCTTTCAGAAATGTAGATGTTGGCACAATATTCATACAATGTTTGTGTGAAAAAATGAGAGAAAAAGCGAAGTATGAGGATTTATTTCATATTTTCACAGAAGTAACAGATTATGTTTCTTCTATATGCATAGAATTAAAGCGAGCCCAAGTACCATTATTTGAATCTACACTGCGAAAAAAGCTATTCTTTTACAGGAATTAATATATTTATAACATAAACATTTTATTAACAAATTTGTCTCTTCCACAATTTTTGACAATATGATACCTAACAACTAAACGAAAGAACTCGTAAAAAAAAATTAAAATAAAATGATTTTAATACATAGCTGTGTAATAAATAAAATGTTTACTCACACATTTTCCTTCATAGTGCAGCGGGAATCTCCTCTCTCCAATTCAAACAAAGGATTGCTATTGCCTCCCAGAGTGAAAAAAAAGAGATATTTCTACAAATTAGGATTGACCTCACATGCATTGCGTTTAAGATCAGGCACAATCAGAAGTTGCAATTTTAGGGAAATATATTTTTATAAAAGTTGTAGTACTTAATATTTTACCATTGAAATTTACACCAATTTATCACCGGTATATCTCATCCATAAGTAGCATAGTATACTGTTACAAACTTCAGACTAGATAATATATAATTCTTAATGATAATATATAATACTTATAATATTATGCCTAATTTTATACACACTAATGATTGAATAGTATGTTTACATAACTAATCATTCACTGATTCTAAATCTTAATATTTCTCTAAGTCTAACTAAGACTCTACTCTTTAATTCCATATCCTTTTACACTGTATTTATAATAACACTGCATTGTTATTCTCATTATTTAAGTTGTCAATGTACTATGAAGAATAACTCTTATATTTTATTGCACTCTTTACACACTCATAAGTTACAATTGTAAGTTGTCATCAATGTACTTGAGAGCAACTCTACTATTATTTAGCTCACATTTGTTGAGTGTTTTTATCTTTAGTTTCTCACGACCTCTGTACCTTTTATTTTATAAATAACTTAATGTGTATATAAACTCCAACATTGATTTAGTCAGGGCACTTCTATTTCCGAATTTATCGTATAAGGGTGTATTTTAGTATTAAAGAGTATATTTGTAATAAACATTTTAAAATACAATTAATATTTTTTCATCGTGTAACGCAGCCAACCTGAAATAACTCGTTTACAATAGTCAGAGAGAACCTGGCATCACGACAGTCTGTTCTCCACTTCCCGCCTGAAATTGAGACATTCCATTTTAATTTACGAAACTTAAAGTCGCGCTTTGGCTAAGTACAAAATAATATATAAACATTCCTACGAGTGGGAGTCGAACCCACAACGCAAATGCAAAGTTTGTGATTTAAGTGAGAACGCGGGCGGGTGAGAACTAAGTAGTTTAGTCGTGTCGATTACACAGGCGAAGCTGCGAACGGGTCGCTAGTGTGTAAATATGAATGCATAGTATCATATAGCTCATATACTACTAGCAATAATTTACTAGTTCGAGAGGTAGCACAATTTATTTATTATTTATCTAATTTATCATGTATCACTCACCACTAGGTCTTCGTTGTCTGCTGAGAGGAAAAATCGTCAGGCTGAAAAAAAATAAATACAATCGTTTAGATTTTTTTACATTTTATAAAGTGTTATTCCCACACTAAGGAAATTGAAAAGACATTTAAAAAACGTATAAAATTTGAACGCAGCGGGATTTGAACCCGTGCCTCTTGAAAACCGTTCAAGCGCTCTGACCGCTAAGCCATGCGTTCTACATCCAGTTTGAACGCAGCGGTTCAAATGTCTTTTAATTATCTACATTCTAGAACATCTGGTGTGAAAATCTTAGAGACAAGAAAGTTAACACCTTAAAGGAAGTTATTATAATTTTGGGTCGAAGTTTTAATGTCAACAGCTGTTAAATGGACGTAGTATGCCATAACGTCCATGCAAACGGAGTTGCGGTCTTCACTAGGTTAATAATAAATATTTATATATGTGCCATTGTTTAGCCATCTATTACTGTTTCAGTGAACTATCTATAGTCACGTGCGCTACTTCTTAGTCTGGTCGTTTATAGGGACAATGAGTAGTGGGTTGAGTTATGTACACTTTCCTTGGATTCCCGATTTGACAGTTAAATTTGAGACTAGGTACGGTGGACTTCGGTACTAGGCGGGACGCCTTGTCCGTGTGTCACGTTATTAGGTGTTAGTTAGGTAGAGAGAGGAGCTCGGGCAGTGAAGGTGGTGTAGGGGCATTCTAAATAGATTACTTAAGCCTAAATTTTGGTCGCAAGTCCCAGACACTGCCTCAGAGTTCCTCTCCTTGCACGTACGATATAATTCTTAGTACTAAGATTTTTATAATTGTTTCATACATTTTCCCATTTGTGTGGGACAGGCAAAAAGCAAATACTTTCTATACTTTAAGTATATAATATAATCACAATTCACACTCTTTAAAGGTTAAGGCGTGTTGGGTGGCGTAATCCACTTATGATATAAGTTTAACCAGACCTTTTTGTATATATTATAAATGTAAACATCATTAATATTATTTTAATTAATTTGGGCGAGTGCTTTTCAATATCCAAAATTCGCGAAGAGTCTACCTTGTAGTGCATTTGGGAATTCATCCATTAAGCTTAATTGGATTGGTGTTATCAATATTATTGCTTCAGCGTATTAACGGTTGCCTACTTACTCATGTTCTAATGTAATCAATCATGTTCATACTTATATAGGGACTGAACCTAGGCATGCTTTTATAGATAGAACCTATAATAATAGTCTAGTAATAATATTACCTTGCAAAGAGATGTGTATATATGACACATGTTTAATATTTTATATAGGCGTGTAAATACATTTTGCATATGTTAAATATATAAAATATTTTAGCCATTACATATTTTATACTCGCAGTATGACGCATTAGCATTGGTCGTGAGTTCGATCCTACTCGGAGCAATATTTATATTGAAAGTATTTTCATTGGGCGGAAAGTGAGGCACGGAATGTCTTGGCACTACTTTCTCTGTAACCACCTTGCTATGTGGGAATAAGCGTGATAACTGCAAAATTAAATTGATATAATAAGATAAGGGGGTATGGGGAAGGAGGGATGAGCTTACGGTGCCCGGGTGATCAGCCCTGCTGGGTGTTACCCTCAATTCCTTGAGGGAGGCCCAGCTAGGCGATCAGCGACCGCGATAGCAGCTCAGCAGTCTGGGGGAGGGTGGAGATCCCTGACGACGGAAATGACGCTTGTCCGGCGGTCAGGAGTGCTACGGGGCGATGTCCCGGATGTGCGGCTGGTCCGAGGCATCCGTATCTTGGAGCTTGGGTGGCCCGGCGTAGTGCAATGTTCTGGGTGTCCTAGAGTTTCAGGTTGGAAGTTTGACAGGCCAGTACGTACCAGGCCGGCGCTGCGTATGTCAGATGGGGCCTGATGAAGATCTTGAACAGTGCGACCTTGGTAAGCTGGGGTAACTGGGCTCTCAGGAGGTGTATAGAAATAGAAAATATAATCATCATAATCATAAATGTCCTTAATTTTTATTCTAAATGTTATACAGTATCTGTAATATTTTGCTTCGTGCATTTACTATAACTTTATGTTTATAGTAAAGTTCATAAGGACAATTATTTTATTTCAGGATCTGTACCTATATAATCAACAGAGTAAAGAAATGGTTGTAATATTTCGAGAAATATCAGTAGGAACGGTGTGGAAACCCGGTGATATCACATTTCCGGATTAGTCTGCGGAGGCTTCGACATGGACACTTAAAAATATACATGCTATACTCCTAAATAAAATAGTAACATACAAATGTTACTTTCGTTCGACAATATACTTCATTAAATAGAGAAAATACTATGTAGATGATTAAAAAGAATATTATTCCGTAAATTCCTTTTTCTAGCTTTTTTGTAGGAATGTTATGCTCGTATAACCTCATGTGTAAGAGTTGTAGATAACATTTTATTTACGACAATTACAACAACAAAAATTTAAGTAAGTTGGTAATTAGAAAAAGACAATCAACTTCATAAGAAAGAACAGGTGAAGATTTTTTGTGTTTAAATATAAACCAACAATAATCAAAAGAAGACAGGTCCAAAAAATATATATTTTCCGGGTTTTTGAGTTAATTAGTTTTTATAAAAATATTAGTTTCATTTTTAATAATACAGACACTGGCTGACGAACTTAATAGTAATTAATGAGTAACGACTAATACTTAATTCTTGGATTAAAGAATGCAGAAGGCAGTATCACTTGAAAGGCGCGTATCATAAGTTTCATGATCGTCCCGTGATTGGAAGGTTTTTCTTATTTAAATGGTTTTAATTAAAGTAATACATGATGTAATTAAAGATTACCGTAGTAATCCTAGCTTTAGTTTAATCCTAATTATCATGTAGACTAATTATTATTTATCGCTATCCGTAATTATTATTTATATTTTTAAGTAGGGAGAAACAGACGTATCGGAGGCATTTAGGATATCAAAGTGATATCCTAACCTAGCTTTAACTCCACTTGCCAATCTTTTTCCATATGACTATACAAATAAATAAATTGGCGTGTCTGTGTGTAATATAAAAACAACCGCGTTAATCTGGTGCTAAGTAATTTTGCATACTGTGATACTGTTTAAGTCAAGTACAAGTCCACGTTTATATAAGAAAACTGAACGCGCCATCCAGCGAGTACAGGATGCGTGTGCACGTTTCTGTTTTGATATTCCAAAATATAGTTGCGTTTCTCCCGATTTGGTGGATAAATCAATTTTGAGAATGAAGGACAGGTGAATTGTCCATTTATCACGTCTTGTTTAGAAAATCATTAGGACAAGGAGACCGGAATATTTGTATAAAAAATTGATATGGATGTCCGAAACCCATAGTAAGCACACTAGAAGTACAAAACTTTTACAACTTGCTCTTCCAAAACATAGAACTGAGGGCATTAAATTCGCGGCATCGAAAGTGTGGAACGACCTGCCTCCTCCACTGAGGCAGACAACTTACTGCTCGTTTTTGACTTTTAAACGAAAATTAAAGAAATATATATTAAAATTAAAAAAACAACAGCTAGCCTCGTTTTTATTACATACATAATTTGTTTTCATTATGTTATTTTTTTTTTATATATATATGAAATTTTTTACCAAGTAATGTCCTCTCTGTAAACAAATATATACAATTTTATTTATTACTTTTGAATGTGGGAATATACATTGTAGTTTAGTTCACAACTTTTAATGAGTAATTAATTTATATATGATCATGATTGTATTTTTATTTTTTATTATTTTCTTTTTTTTTCTTGCTCCTTTTTGTGTTGTTTTATTATGTTTTTATAAGTTTATTTTGTCTGGAATCTTGTTGCAAATGATCACATCCTCCGCTGTATTATGTTAACGCTAAAAGAATAAGAATGATGCTGAAAAACAGCGCCGTAGACGACAAGTCTCACAGCATTCGCTGAGCCTCATTCCTTTTACCGTTTTCCTCTTTTTTGTTAATACTTATTTTATTCTAATTGTATTGTTTGTGTGAAAAACGGTAATACACATTTTTTGAATTTGAATTTGAATTTTGTATACACTGTACATGTACCAAAATAACATTTTTTACAATTTTTGTGTGTTTGTCTGTCTGTCTGTCTGTCAGTCTGTTTGTTTCAGATAATCTCTGGAATGGCTTAATGAACGATTTTGGCTGCTCACTCACTTGCAGATAGCTGATGTAATAAGGCATAACTTACCCTACTTTTATTTTAGAATTCCACGCGCACGAAGTCGCAGACAAAGCTAGTTACATATATAGTGCAGGTGAGAACTGATTGCATTATCTAATGATAGCATGTAGTAAAATAGATATATAAATATTTCAGATCTGTTTCATGTAAATCGAAGAATTGTAAGATGTTGAATGATTGAAAAATGTCTTATGTACCCATCTATTTTTATAGCTTACCAACATTCTCACTGGCAACGTACACCATAGTCGGTAGACATTATTTAGATATTTGTACTTGAGTTAATTCACAAGTAAGGTGAGTTGATGCCATACAAAGTAAGTATAACTGAAATATTAAATCTCATAATCAAATTGTGTGTCACGTAATAAGGCTCAGAATATGTATGGAAGGGTACATAATTCAATTTGCCTTTGGTATTGTTAATGCTATGCGGAACAGAGGTTAACTTATTATCGAATGTAAAATAGTCAATCACAGTCAATCAATATCAGAAACAGATTCAGCTACAAATAATAATTAACTAAATCCATTGCATAATATAAAGAAAGTAAATATTATTGACGTAGCCAGGTTAAAATTTAAAAATAACAAATAAAAATACTATTTTGGTGCTTCCGCTAAAAGAGGATTCGGTAAGATTACTAGATGGAAGCATCTTCAGTGAAGTATAAAATTGAATGCGACTGGTCTTTCGCGAATCTGTGACGTATGCGGTTAATCGGTTTAACGCGGGAGCATTGCGCGCGGTGGACGGCGGGACGTGGCCGCTACCACATTCGCTCTGCCCAGCCGCGGATCGGCACATGTTTGGCTTTTACGTTAGTTTCGAGCGGCACATGTATAAGGAAGGATAGTCCGTGAGATTATGTATCGGTAGCGAGATGTCGGGCAGTGCTCAGGAGGGGGACGGTGGAGTGGAGGCCGGGCCGACGCCATCTCAAGATCTCTATAGAGAGAAACCTGCGAGCACTGTGGTCCGGATCCTGACGGTTTCTGCGTATCTACTGTCAGTTTCTTTGGCGGCAATTCTCCTCTCAGTTTATTATATTTGTGTGTGGAAGTCACCGGAACTTCCGAAAAGCTATGAGATGCTTAGTGCAAGACGCGGAGATCATCACGACTACAATCCTGCTTTGACGCTAGACAGTTCTCCGTACAATTATATAGGTAAATTAGTTATAATTAATCAAACAGTTTAATAGAACACACCTAGAGTTATTTAAGTTGGAATTTGTATTATGTATATATTGGAGAGGAAGCTATGTTATAATTTTATTGGATAAAGCTGTTCGGTAGTGAAGCCTTATTAAACATTTATTTATAAGAAGGTGGCACTAATAGTCTTTATTTCACACAGCAAAAAATGTATAAAGTTGTTGTTTAAGATTATTTATTAACTGTCTTGCGGATTTTAGATGAACAAATTTTTTTTTATTAATTTCACATTATTGTTAGTATAAACGAGAAAATCTTTTTTTGAGTAAAAAATGCTCTTAAATGTCCCAAAATATTTCACCTAACCATGTTTTGTATTTATTTAATAAATAACCTACGATAATATTTTATTTATAAATAAATTAGTACTTAATTTTTTTTTAACTGAACAAAGAAGAAATTTTTTTGTTGCATAAATATGCAGTAAGTACTAAAATATAAATTCTATCTAAAAGCTTCTCTATCTGTCTTTATATTCAAATGTTTACACATTTCCTTGTGTTCGAATTCGTGGCCATTGTGTTCACGACTCGTTTACAACCATTGAGGTAATCGGCCCATCGTCTATCGCCCTAAATATACTACTTATTTCTTATACATATTATCTTATCAATTAAATGAATTATAATATCCAACGTAGACGAACATAGCCAGTATCGTACGGTAAAGTGAAAAACGTCCGGAGTAAGTCGAAATTGGCAACTAATAAATATCTTTACAATATAAAAAAGGGATATACGAGTGCAAATTATATTTTATTACATTTCCATATTTATATAACGATTAATAATTCATATATAATTGAAGTTAGCCCTGGCAAAAGATTACAATAGTAAAAGACTGCTGGATTCAATTACCGACATAATCGCTTAGTAAGACAGTAACTTACAATCCGATAAAGCAAAAACTTAATTACGTAATACGTATTAATGACTTAATCTAGTAATGTCATTGTGTGGGAAACTTAACAAATTTATTTTACTAAAATACATTTATTATTTTAATCATTGATATATCAACTTTTTTGTAAGTAATATACTTACCGAGTATTCATTTAAATGAACAGTTAATATTTGATGATGTTTAACGTGTTGTTAATTAATTAATGATTATAAAAGTTTTTTATACCTGTATAATCCACGCACGATATGTTTGCATACAATTTGTGTAAGTAACTAATTATTCCCAATGTACCGACTACTTGTGGGCGTGGTATTAGTTTAAGTATATGGAGGTTACCGAAATCCAATTAGAGACATAACCTAATTGTGCCGATCATCAATTACTTCATTATTCATTCAAAATAAGCTGCCTTTCGCATTAAATTTGGTTAAATTAATTTCTTAAAATTTTATATTTCGTTGTATATTTCTTACTGGTCATATTGTTTTATTTAGCTTCAAGCAATACCAAAAGCCCATTAAGTTTACAAATTGGTACGCTGTTAGAATTTGCTGCAACTGACTATACACATAATATAAGCTTTTGCTCTTTAAATAATTAGCGATAGAAGAAGAAGAGTTAACTTTAATATAAAATATTTCTCTAAAAAATAAAACGAGTACGAGTACGAGTCGGAATAGCGCAGTTATTAGTTATTTTATGACGGGAATCAACTCTTGAGATGTTCTCGTACTTTCCGATATAATTCTGATTTGCTCTTACGAAATGATAAACTGTATTGAAAGACCAACTTAGCTTTACCGTTGAAACACTGTTATCCTCATAAATTGACATAGGTTGTGGTTTGCTTATAAACTGTGAATAAGTTTATAATTGCCAAAAAAACCTTCTTTTGCCATATAACTACAAGCTTACTGTTTACAGTTTTTTTCTTATTTTGATTATTCTATATCAACCGCAAGTATATATATATGGGGTAGCTCATAGATTTATATCATGCTTACGCCGCGAGCGTCGGAATATGCTTTATAAAAAGCATGAACGCTGTAACTCTTGGTTGCATTGACTTATAGTTTTTTTTTTTCTACTTCAAGAGACAAGAGCAGATCTGAGTGTTTAATATAAATTTGAAGGTGACATCACTGCATCAGTTCTGTTTTTTTCTTTTAAGGCATAGAATCCTAAAAGTTATGAGCAGTTCTTATGATACATAACTAATGAACATAATTACATCTATTGCTTTTAGTTATTATAAAAAAACATTCTTATATAAAAATTTCTCATTGTACCATAAATGTTTTTCAATTTACACACAGTAACGTAAGTGTTAAGTTTATGTAGTACGTAGATATATAAAAATACACGGCTAAACCAACCTAGGTATTAGGTTAAATAAATTACAAAAGTTCCTTAATAAATATCTGCCCAATTCATTTTAAATGAATCTGAATGTGTTCATAAATTTCAGTGATAAAATTGTAATTTATATATTCTACAGCATATTCCTGTAAAAAAATAAAGTTAAAAATTGTTTTTTATTATCTCTATACGAACATTTTCTTTTTTAACCAGGATAACGGAAAAAATATTTTGTAATAATATATTTGAATGGTAGTGTATTTTAAGTGTTATTTAAAATTACCAATTGTCTATATCATCATGATCATCATCATTGTCATCCTCACCTATTCTCCCTCCATTGCTCTCCCACTCTTCATATGGCTTCAATCCACTTAGGTGGAGGGCGACTTAAGAACATCATTAGAATTTTCTGTATAAAATTTTTGTAATGAAAAATTCGTATCGTATAGACTTAAATATATTTATTACTATTAGTAGTTAAGTATATCGAAATCTAATAGGTAATATAATAATTTTTCCTGCCGTTTCTGTTGTTTTTTTTATCGATACTTCTTCAATTAAGTAACAGCTCAATGATATAGCAACAGCTGCATAGTTTAAATTTAAGCGTAATTATTTAAATCAACTAAAAAAATTCATAATATATTTAGTTATTATTCGAATAAATACATTAACCTTAACCAAACATGACATAACAGAGAGTTATTTCAATTTAATTTACCTGTGTAGATTCAACGACACCGCCTAATGTTATGTCTTAAACATTTAACCATCTAAGCTTTACTTCTGAGTAATAATATACGTCAATATAGTTTACACTTCTAAAATAAAATAATATTAAGGACAAGAAAAAGGACATGAACCAGGTGTCGGTGGTGTTTATATATATATATATATATATATATATATATATATATATATATATATATACATAAAAATATAGTGATAAGTTCCACCGTTTTCCTTCCACTTAAAGGTATTTTCAAGTGGTGACATTTTGCATATTTTAGACAATACAAAAGATTTTTATTTTCATGTACAGTATGGTTATTGCAGCTTCGGATCTTATACTTGTATTATTGTCACAACTTATGCATATTATAGCAATAAAAAACATATTCAAATAATTTGTAGAGACAGAAAGGCTATATAAACCGTACTATACAATGTGAGTATACAAATTTGAATTTTCGATTTATATACATGATTATTATATTTTTATTGGAAATTATTAGCAAAATTGCCGTTTATATTGCGGGAGCATTAATCAATAGTGAGGTGCGGGCTGCGGAGGCGGTCGCCGCGCGGAGCCATGTCGCGCCGCCGCGGCTCCGCGCCTTAGCGCCATCTTGCGCGCCGCGCCTTTGCTGTCATCCGCTCTACGATGCTTGACACTCGTCTCGCGTTACCTTATACTAAATTAACTTCGTTTGCGTATTGTGACACTTGTACATCGCTCGACATAAATAACACCTGCCGATTAAAAGTCCGCCGTATCGCCTGTTAACTGTTAACGATCTTTGTTGGTGCCATTATTTTTTATAGGCTAAATAAGCGAAAATTCAGTTACGCTCGTAATAGATGACAATTAGTTTTTTTATGTAAGAAACTGATATTGTGTTAAACAAAGCGCAAGTTCTAAGCTCATTTGTCATGAATTTTCAACTACGTTCTCACACCAGCTACGTCAGAATCTTTAATAGATTCAGATATTACGGAGCGTGAAATTAAAGGATAAACAAATGAAGTCCGGTGCGAGCGCTATAATAATGAAACAACAGTCGGCATCAGGAGGTGTCAAGCTGCAGACACGGACGGCGTGACCCGACAGCACGGCTCGGCCGCGGCGCATCGGCGAACTGGGGCATATCGATAAGCGTGTCCTACTTACCCGGTTTCGTAGCGGTACCGTGCCGCGGTGCATTTCCGACGAGGGCGCCGAGGAAGATGTCGGGTAAATCTTACACGTCAGGGAGCATGCGGTCTTGCGCGGGCTCCGTGCGGCTGGGCACGGCGTCCGGGCACGAGGTCGTGCTGGACGCGCTGTACGAGCGGAAGCGCGATAAGAAAAGCGTGCGCGTGCTCACCGTCCTCATATACGTATTCTGCGTGTCACTGGCTGCAATCATGCTGTCTCTGTACTACGTGTTCTTCTGGGAGCCCAAGGACGCGCAATACGCGCAGCGCAAGGTGTCAAACACTGTCTCGCCGCAAATCAGCACCACACCAATGCCCACTTGCTTTATGCCCCACACTGGTAGGTCACATAACCAACACGCTTCACCTTATGATTTTCTCAATGGGATACCGATTCAACAGACAAGTAAACAAATTGCATCAGTTACTTACACTAATGTCAACAGATACCTACCAGTTTCAAGTAGTATTCCATTTTCCTAGTCCTTGAGTGATTTATTACATATTTTGCACTGCTGCTTAATAAGTTCTAGAAATATTAGCCATAAAAAATATTGCATCAGCACCTAGTACGCTTATTTATCGTACCTGCGTATGATAAACATAAAAAATATTTTAATTGTATATAACTTAGTAAAATATGTAGATCTTAACTTAATATTTATATTTATTTTTAAAGCATCAAATTTAAATGAGAAATGTTAAAAGAAGAGTCTAGTTTTGTACGTAATCAAGTACGGTAGAGATGAAAAAGAATAGTATTATGATATTATCCTTTAAGATAATATTTTTAAAACTGAATCAATATTTTACAATTATTATCGTATTATTACCAGAAGTGAGAACGTGCAACATTACCAAATATTATGATACACTATTCTAGCTCAAGCTTAAATAAAAACACGTTTTATTTTTATTAAAACTGTCTATTTTTGAAGCTATGAGTTTCTCTTATTTAGGACGCTCAAAGTTATTAACTGAAGATCAAGAATCTATAATTTATATGAGGGCCGACGTGGCAATTCTTTGACGATACTACATTTATGTTCATAATTTGAACACGGTCTCTGTAAAAAATAACGACGATTACACTATCCTATTATATTTACTTTGTACTCGATAAAAAAAAAATATAGTCAATAAAAATCAATAATATATATCTCAATAAAAATAAAATGTTTTGTTATATACATTTATTGATTGATAATATATGTACTTAAATTTTAAATAACAACATGTAAATTTACTTACTATTTACTAATGTTTAAAATATCGAAAATATTAATTTATTACTGCGCTAAAATTGTAAGTGTTTAGATTGCATCTAATACGATTTTAACAACGATCCCGTAAAATTTACGATGTACACATTAACATACTGTGAATAATAAACACGACAAACCATTAAAAACGTTTGCCTTTCATGTATTGCAGTAGTAAAGGTCTAGGCCTTATCGAATCTTTTTTGTTATATTCATACACATTGTTTGATAGTTAATTTTATAAGAATATAAGAATAGCTCCTCACACAGCACTACTTATTATTTAGTCGCTCATCCTGATCTATCGGAATCCCGCCAAGTAGCTAGTGCTTTTATAAAAGTGTGATATATATATATATATATATATATATATATATATATATATATATATACATTATTCATACTAAGAATTAATAATTATATCAAAATTCCGTTTAAAACCTTACAATAAAGCAACCTTACCTAAATATATTATATTTCGAAGTATTATAAATTATATCTGTGGTCACGTACCTACCACTTATAAGTCATTTCGGTATATAATATACTAGCGAAGCGCTCCCTGCTTCGCTTGCGTAAACAACAGGACTAAACTATTAAAGTTCTCGCTCGCGTTCGTTACAAACTTACATTAAATGTATAGTTTCAATTTTTATATTATAACTTTATTTAATTAAACTTGCTGTGTATTCAGACAGAATATATTGTATATGTGCTAGCATTTGACACATACCTAATTGTGGAAACACAGAAGACTATCCAAATATTGATTTAGATAATGTAAGTAAAAACGGCTTCAATTAAAAAAATCATTAAAATAAATATTGTAGCGCAACGTTTTTAGAATATAACATTTTTTTTTTAATTTAGAGGTATACAAACATTGATACATAATTTCGTAAATAGAACTTAGTTGAACACATACCTACTTAGAATAATTTCTGAGAATATCTCAAACAAATTCAGAGCGTCAACATTTGTTTTCAACATTATTTGTCAACGTTAATTTGTAATATGATCAATGGCCGATCGACGACGCAAGTCGAGGTTCAAGCTTCAAACTCCGCAGGGAACCCTCTTGTGACTGACGACACCCTCCTAAGCAGCCACATACTGCTTGCCAACGTGCGTCTCAACTTCACACAATTTCGCACATTGAAATTTTTTTAGTATCCAATCAATAAAATTTATATCTAACTTTCAACCTCTATAGGCTCCCCTCTGGATTTACAAACGTACTTTCTTAGTCAGAGTCTACTCTATAAAATCACTCTAATGGCTAAAGACGTCCAAGTTTAATAGTCAGCTTTTTATATATATGTTACTCGAGACTCAAAAAAGGGTACCATATAATTAATTGACCATGACAAAAGCTCTCTTTTCGTAGATCAATGACAACTATTGAGATTTTTTTTTCTTGGGCCTTATTTACTGTAAGGGCAAACGATATCTTTACAGGAAACTGTAATCTTTCAAAAGATATAGGCAAATCCATTGATATCATTAGGAATAGCCGATGTAAGCGAGCTTTCCGGTCGCGGGGCCGGTCATGATTGGTGCTACAGGCGTAATTCATAATTATTTCAAGGGCCTTATAATACTACACATACAAAAAGGGCATAAATTTCTTAAATACATAATGGGAGTCAATAAATTTGTAACATAAAAAATCGCAGGGTACTTTTTCTTAATCATTTTGTTTCTCGCAGAGACTATCGGCCTTGAACTGAGCCAAATGAATATTTGCAATGGAATATCCTATTTGATTCTTGAACTTCCTGCGGGAGTTAGACATTTAAAAATCGCCTAAAACACCATCTTCAATTTACAGCATTAGTTTAACTTTATCTGTTTAATTATTAGTATGAGTATGTGTATGTATATATGTCAATATTTTGATATATATATATATATATATATATATATATATATATATAAAAAAAAAAAAAAAAAAAAAAAAAAAAAAAAAAAAAAAAAAAAAAAAAAAAAAAAAAAAAAAAAAAAAAAAAAAAAAAAAAAAAAAAATAGTTAGAACCATTTAAATTGTTATAAATTTAAGCAAAGTTTGTGATTATGTGAGAACGCGGGCGGGCGAATAAACGAAATAGTTTAGTCATGTAGTTATGCACATAGCACTGACACGCAATTTCCCATATATTTTTTTAATATACCTAATTAATCCTTTCTTTACCAAAGGTTGTCTGTTAGAGTTGTCTTTGCATACATTTTATATTTGTATATGTTTGTTGTGTTTTCTGTTGTGTGTAATTAAGTATAATTCTAAAATATTTTTTTACAATCCGTCCAGTAGTTTTTCAGCTTTAAATCTTTCCTCCTTACAATATATTAGTATAGAAGATAGATGTTTTAGTACAGAAGTATAAAATATAGATAAGAAGAGTATAACACATTTAACACCGTATTAAAAAAACCATTTAGTACCAAGTAGAAGAACCTCAATTAGTAAATGGATAGTTTCTGGCTTTCTCGTACTTATCATTACCCACAGCATAAAGTTAAAAATTATCAATTTTTCGATTACACAAACATAGCATATCGGTCTAATGCGTCATCGTGGCACACTTGTTTTACAAAAGAGTAATTTTACTGTTGCCTGGATAAAAATATATATGAAGTATCGTTTGTTGGACGAATCACATTATACTTAGTACATATCACATCACGATTTATAAAAATATATGAATATATGTTACGAAATATAGTTTTTACATTATGTAAAAACTATATTTCGTAACATAAGGCAAAACTAAACCAAGGCAATAAGGCTAAACCAAGGCAAAACTAAATGAAAGTAAAAATAAAACTCTTTTAAACATTTTTTTTTTATTTTTAAGTGTATGAAACATATATTTATTGGATAGATAGCTCCCTGTATAATTTTCGTGAAAAAATCTTGATCAAGCCAATCGTTACCCAATCAGAAAGTTGAAAAGGGAGCGCGCTGCGTCGTTTCTACATAAGTTATATATAAATTGCTTTGATGTTATAAAAGGTACCTACGTGTAAAATGCATATTTTCTTATATATATGTTTCGTCTTTAAAAGTAATAATAATATTATAAGTACTTTAGGGAAATACCGTACGTTGAGTGTAAATGTGAGAACGTGTAGCAATAATTCTAAATTTAACTTAGGTATGCCACTAACCGGCACTCGTCGTCTATTCATTGATCATGTTTATAAGATATAAATCATTAATGGTTTTAAATGAAATACTCTCGGAATAACTTGCAGTGTGCATATGCGCGCGTGGTTATTTCAGTCTTTGTGCTCACATTAATATATAATATAATATGTATATGTGTAGGTACTATGTCCATAATAGGTACCTACTATGAATTACAATGAATTGCGTTGAACAGATGTTCAACTACAATTTTCACATTTTTTCTTGTTACACTCGTCGCAATTATTAAGAGCTAAATAATGTATTTACCTTATTTCTATAAGGTAAAATAGATTATTTAACTTTAGGTAGGTACATAAATATAACACGTCGCAATAGGCATTTGTCTCAACACGATAATTATGAGTTCAAATTCCATTAAGATTGCAACGTGAATGTCAAACAAAAGTGTTATAATATATGCATATCAAAAATATTGACATTTGAATATAACGTCTTTTGAATATAACGGTAATATAAAAATTACCTTGCGCGGTTACACGAAACGGTACGTCCGACTTTACCACGTAATACTTCATATTAATTAAAGATGGACGGTAAAGAAACAGAAAGACTTTTCCCTCATTTCTCTCTTCCTTTGTGTAGTATAAAATATCTATAATATAAAAAATAAAGCATACTGACCAGATAAAATGCGCTTTGTTCTGTATATACTTAAGTTGTAATACGTTTTACAGATTTCGTATAAGAGAAGATACACGAAAAAGTTTTGTGCATTCATTTCTTCAAAACGGGTGATGAATGTTACATTTAGACATAAAAATATTCACTCACTATCGGTCGATGTACTGTACGTAGGATGTTTATTTCAACATTCGTAAATTACTGTCGAAGCGTCGGCGCTTTTTCTAAATATTTATATGACCTTGTCTCTATTTGCCTAATCCCGGCTCAAGTCTAAATGTACATTATACATACTTGCATGTATTTACTAACTACACAAATCAATAAGGACACTAAAATATAATCCCATATACAATTTTACTAACACCTCAACCAGAATACTTATGAAATAACAATAATCATTATAGAGGCAGCTAATTTAAAATAATATATACAATAAAATAAGAATTCTATTACACCATACCAATATAATGTAAATATTCCAAATGAATTTACAAATTTAATTAATACATATGT
The DNA here is from genome assembly GCA_038994665.1 of Podotricha telesiphe. Classification (NCBI taxonomy): domain Eukaryota; kingdom Metazoa; phylum Arthropoda; class Insecta; order Lepidoptera; family Nymphalidae; genus Podotricha; species Podotricha telesiphe. The sequence continues at coordinate 715,059 of JAOYRR010000313.1, read as the reverse complement.
AATGAATTACTTAAATAATTTGTTAATTAATTTGTTTGCAGGAGCAAGCAATACCCCAGTGAACGACACTGCCCCACCACCCACACTAGATAGCTTCGATGTAACGAATGTCGATGACACCGTCGATGCGACACCAGACTACGAAAACTCGACTCTGCCAACTCCAAGCCAAGATAATGACACTTCTGGTGACAGGTGAGATCTCCTCAATGTAACGACAGTTACATGACGTTACAACCTAACCTCCCACAACCCTTACAATAAAACAGTTTGTAGTTAAAAGTACTGTACATACAAAAAGCCCAAGATTATTGGTCTTGTGATCATAGTAACATTTGCCGTCTAAAATTCTCTAATTGAATTGTGATACATATACCTATTTCGATTAAGGACTGTAGACGCTTCACATAACTGCTGACACCAGAGTGGTCGACAGAAGGATAAAAATTACAATATTTTCCAGCCATTTAAAAAAATGCATATTGTACTTGAAATGCATTCATATAAAATAAGGCCTAAAGATAAATATCCTGTTGTAAAACAACTATTGCAAGTATAAGAGAATAAACCAGTCAGGCAGATAGTTGGTGCCAGTCGCAAGGAATTAAAAAAAAAACACCAATAATTTTAACGAAAATTACATGTGAAATATATATTATTTCAAAAATTTAACGATTAATAAAACAAAGTAGCTAGATTTAAGTACTATTTAGGATTAATTAAAATGTACGTACTCGCCATATTTTTATAAGTCCTCGTTATTGGCTAGACCAGACCAATATCTATAAAGCAATTTAAAAACAATAATTTTATACCTATTACAAATTAATACTTTAATTTGCATGAATCCAGATACCATACCCCTGGATATCGCAGAACACCTACTTAAAGCGAAAACTTTAAGTATAACATAAATGTTTTACCAGGTAGACCTTTACTATATACGATACTAAAATGTCATCATTTAAGTATTTCAATAAATTTCTAGTAACTATTATTATCAAAATATTAAAAGAAATTAGATAATTATAACTAAAACATATTGTCTTATAGTATCTCTAGAAGTCCTTAGATGGCTATACCAACTAATTTAAAAAATTACAGCGTCTATGCGTATATTTTATTAAGAGCTTTAATTGAATCAAATTTAAAATTTGATTTGAAAATTTAAAATAATAATTTATTACATTCACGATTACTATAGTTACTAGTAATTACTTAATAGTTTCTAGATACTTGGAATGCCATAGTGTACTATATAAAATAGAAATATACTTTATTCTAAATCTTAAATTTAACCTCACTATATGCAAACTACAAAAATATAATAGCTGACATTTTTTTCCTTGTTTCTCTAGCGGCTCTGTATCTAGTAGCTTGTTTTGGGCTTGACCTGATTGACGGGACTCCGACAAGCGCAATGCGTAATAGCTTATTAGAAACAAAGCAACCTAGCACCGCGAGTGCATAAAATATAACATAAATAGCTTCTTCTATTTTATTACCCGCCCATAAATATACAGTTTCTGCTATCCTGCTGCCTAAGTGGTAGTCATTATTGAACTAATAACTCTTTTAAACAAACTCGCAAAGTTTTATCACTCGACACAAAAATATAATGTTTTAATTTAATTATAAACAGAAAAAAACAAGAAACCACTGCAAAAGCAGAATATATAGCGATAGATAATATAGCGAATATGCATGAAGAAGAAAATGTAATATCTACAAAATACAAACGTGTGAATCTCGTTATACAAATTGGCACTAAAATTTTTACTCGTAAGTCGAATAAGAGCGTTATTTATTTTACAATTTTACTATGATCTCATAAGCTTTTTGAATATCTTAATTTTTATCAATGCACCAAAATAATAAAATTCAAAATACCTACAAATGAACTAAACACATCGAATATATATATATATGTATGATGATTCTGCTCAGTAACATTAATAATAACAGAATAATTATAGCCTAATGTTGCATTATAAAAATATTTTTACATATTCAGCACTAAGGCTGAAATCCTTTCATACCAAAGCTTATCTATCTCATGTCGTAATGACTTTATGCATTTAGTTGTTTGCATAGAATATTATATGTCTATGAATGGTTAATTATGTGTTGCGATATATGTATGTTTTGTTAAAAAGTAATAAAATACTTTAGTAGAAAGTTATGCGATGTTTTTTTTATCCCACTATTTTCAGTATCAGGGCAGTATAATTTGAGTTCTAGTAGGTTAAGTTGTTTTCTATTTCATAGTATAAAGTGTTGGTATGAACATTTTTATCATTGTGGTGTAGCTAGAACTGATGTGGCTTGTGACTTTCTCGCGCCCTGCAAACTGCGTTAGATGCGCAGAAGATAAAAATAAAATGTTTAAAAACATAATTTATTGAGTCTAGTAACCTTACATATGTACCAAGATTTGCTCGTTACTGCGCCATCTTATTTGCTTACAAGCAAAGCCGCAGCACGCTGCATGTCGTATTTACAATAGAGAACTGTCACTGTCATGTTGCAGTCACTCCCGCCATATTTGTTTTGATTGATTTCCTGCATATAATGAAGAATGTTGAGAAGCATTAAACAAATCACTGTCACCAAAAGTCTATGTTTATCTACATAGTATTAAGATGTGAATAAATTTATCCTTCTAAAGTTACAAAGTGACAATATTTAAGAAATAAAATAATACAGCGATTGCTAGGTTTAAAACGCGTAAAACATACACATATTAAATGTATGTGAATGCCACAGTATACCTATAAGATGATAAATTTTACAACTTTCAATAAATGAATAACAGAAGTAGTCAAAAACACTTAGAAAACGTATAACAAAATTGAACGCAGCGGGATTCGAACCCGCGCCTCTCGGAAACCGTTCAAGCTATGCGATCTACGTCGAAATTATTATGAGCTTATTATAGCTTTTTTGGTTGTTAGCATTTCTGTAGATAGATTTTAACAATTTCTGCTGTTCAAAAAATGTTAAAACTTCGTTCATTCTGAAACTCATAACGCACTTACATTGCGAGGACGACGTTTATTTTTATCAATAATAAATTTTATTTTTGAGGCCATTGTGGTGTAGTGGGTCAACGTCTAACTGTAATCGCAATTGATTGTAGGTTCGATGCCCACTCGGTGCAGTGATCACAGTTTATATATTTCCATTTATCCGCTCTAGTGAGCAAGAGAATACGCGGTATTAATGCCTGCCACTTAACATTTAATTTGGGCGGAAAGTGGAAAACGGTGTGTCTTGATACTAGGTTTTTCTGATACGTAGGATAAAAGCGTGAAGCTGAAATAAAAATAACTTCTTACTTGCATAAGGTTGCACATTTCTGAATAAAAATGCGGATATGTAGGTGGCTGATAGAATATAATATGACGTATGCCCTTGATTCTGAACCTTCTGAAAAAGTGGACTCTCTCTGAATATAACAGGAAATGAGCCTCTGTGTGAAAGAAGATATCTCTAGCGCGTGCTATTTTTGGATCCTGTAAGACGTGTAAAAGTTGTAAAAACATTAATTAAATAAATAAAACCTTTTTATATTTATTGTTTTTAAAATCTTTAAAAATTTAAACTTTTAATGGACAGTCTATTCCAAAAGAACGTTTATAAAAATAAGTGACGTAATAAATTATTGAATTAATTTTAATTTATACTGAATCTTTTTTCTGGGAATATAACATGACATAAAATAAGTACGTACACAATAAGTACTACTAAGTAGTAAATAAAAATATTGGATTTATTTTTACTGTTTGACATCATATAACTAGTATAAAGTTTAAATGAGTATTTTTAGTTTGTAGTTGAAAATCGGCGATGAACTGCAATTACTTAGTCTGGCCATAAATACTGTTATAATTAAAAATAAACATATAATATTATTTTTGAATTTTTTTTTGGAATTATTTAGGAATCAGTCAATTTTGTATGTTTGTTAATTGTGTTTTCATATTTTCGCGTCAATATATTGTAAAATATTTTGTGATATTAAAATGGAGTGGGGTGATAAAGAGAACCGGGCTATTGATAAGAACAGTAAAACCTCCTCTATTTGTGACAGAGAAAGATATGGCAGTCCACGTAGTGTTCGTACAAAAAAGGCGATCAAAGCAGTAAGGGAAAGAATTCGAAGAAATCCTGTGCGAAAGCAAAAGATTGTATGTCGGCAGATGAAGATAGCATTTAGATCCATAGTCATTTTATAACTAATAATTTAAAAAATAAATAGGGTGGCAAAATCAAAACAAGTACTTAAGCGGTACGCAAAGGGAAGTCACAGTAAATTTTTGTTTATGGATGACAACATTTTTACAATTGAGCAATATTTTAACAAACAAAATGACCATATTTATGCTGATAGCTTAGATAGAAGCATTCCAATTAGTCAATAGAGTACTTAATGGGCATTATCCGACTTCAGTTATGGTTTGGTGGGGTGTTAGCTATGAAGGAGTGACTGAGTCATATTTATGTGAAAAAGGTATCAAAACACCGGCACAAGTATATCAAAATACCATTCTTGAGAAGGTAGTTAACCCCTTAATAACACCATGTTCAATAACCAAGAATGGTACTTTCAGCAAGACAAGAAAATTTTGTTTTTCTGTGTAACAATATTTATGGCATATCCTAGTTCCTATGCAACATTTTTTGTGAAAATGAGCATGTATTGTCAGGCCTAAAGTTTAATTTTGATGTTGAAAGATATACTGGCAAAATCTTTAAATAATAGGATAAGCAAAACGGCACGGCAAAAAAGCAGACTAGACGACGGAGAAATACTACCTAAGTCTAAACATTAAAATATTTATTTTGTTAACATTTTTTTTAAAGTGTTATTCCCACACTTAGGAAATTGAAATTAGGAAGTGTTATTCCCACACTTAGGAATTTTTATACGTTTTCTAAATATGTCTTTTTTTATTAAAATATTTGTACAGCATGTTTTAGTAAATGAAACGTGTTCGTTGGTTATCCCCTATATTCGCGATACACCGTCATTATGGCGTATTTTATGTCACATCTATGGCTGGCTAAATCGTCATTTTGTAAATACTAAATATTGTTTTAAAAAATATTCTTCATCTTTATACCTTTGAATATTCGCAAATTTGAACAAAACCGATGTCTTCCTTTTTAAAATAATTTCTTATTCGTACAAAGTCAAAATAGCTGGGGACGTATATGAGCGTGTGACTCATAAGTGTGTCGCGTTGCTTCGGGAGAACCTCCTTTATGAAGTACTCGAATCTTGCATCGACAGCCGCGAGCAGACTTGGCGCGTTGAATCTACAAAAATACTTTTTTTTTATTGCTTTACATAAGCAGAGAGGTGACGGAAGCATTGCTGGATGGCGAAGTTATTATATACTGTAATATCTTTGGTCATATCTTTTAAAGACAACTAGTTCATTTTTAAAACGATTGTATGAATGGCATGGCCTTTTTATATATTTTTTTCTGTATTTTATATATGTATGAATAAATGAGCACAAAAAGTACTACTCTACCTCCTTCGACGGCAAAGAGAGATCCTACGAAATAAAAATAATATAAATGTAATCTTACCCTGAGTCAATATCAAACCCACAAACATCGCACAAACAAACAGACACTGTCATTGTCATTAACTTCATTCAAATTAACCTTTAATTGTATGATTTTTTTTATAAATACAAAAAAATAACAAACCTGTGGAATAATTGTGGAATCTGTACAAACACCTGTTTAATACTCCCTGTTTCTGGGGTATTTGCCACAATCACTTTCCCAGCATAGTTGTGACATTTTCTGTTTATTATGGACTTAATTTCCGGCAAAGGTATGGATGAAAACAATAAAGTTTGCCTAAAAATATAACACATTTTGTAACATCTTAATTACATAGTCAGTCTTTACAGAAATTAGCATTTTAACTAAAGATATAGTAGCTTTATAATTACCTGTAATATTTAGTCCAACCGTTAACAGCCCATGTGCGCACTCTCGAAAAATCTGTACCATGAGTTTTTTTAGGTTGTAAATGAAAGTGGTCTAATATATGAATTAAATGATCCCAATTTTGCATATAAAATATATCAGCCTGATCCATGACTAGTAATTCTATTGAAGCAAGGAAGTCAAACTCCCTGTCTTCTTCACCTTCTGCACCTACTATCATACGGAGACCAAGAGGTGATGCCACAATGATATCTGATGCATAAAAGTCAGTGTACAGCTGTGAAATCATTAAAAATTCAAGTCAAAATTTCAGTAATCAAGGTGAACACTTTTATAATATTTTAAGGTCATTAAACAAAATATTTTCTTTAATTACGGAATAATAAGTTTCGGTTTAATAATACAATTTAAAGTGAAAAAATGATACCATAAAGAAAAGTCCCGTTAATACAATCACGCTTAAATCGATTCCCCGAATGATATGCTATTTTACTCATTTAAAATTGTTATGCTCAACTAATTTTGATGCATGTTTTTAAACAATTGTTTCATGCTTAATATGATTCGGCAGCAATGGCAGCAGCTTATGAGCAGCTGACTTACAAATTCGAAGTTGTCTGGGCCATAGGCCTCTAATATTGAAATTTAAAAGCAAGACCGACTCAAGTTTTATTAATCACCATAATGTTTTCAGCAATAAATACTGTAGCATAGGAACTTGCAAAATTTAAATTATATTCGCAGTTAAAAAAGTTAAAAATTGTATTTAGTACTCAACAAATAAAATTGTTTGAAAATATATTAATGAAAAACATTTTAGTTTGTATAATTCAATATCTTCATAAAATAACTATGTAAAACATTTTATTTTTACATTTCTTGCTTAATTAGTATTCACACTGAAGACACGTTTCTTGTTAGGTTGCATAGAATTGCATCAAAGAGTTATTCTATACATAAAATTTTATTTCTTTCTGTAGGGGTACAGTAGTAGTAGGTACAGTTAATATATTTCATCTGTAATATATAGTCACCATAACACGATGAATAAAATAATTTGAAAGAAAGTAAAATTGATTGAAAGTACCTTTAATGTTTTCTTTGTTAAACTCATACCCAATCTAAATGTATCATCTGTATTTCCACTAAACAACAGCTCATAGTCTTCAGGTTTTGGATTTTTACTAGGCATTATTATTTCACCCCCAGTAAAATCATCTTCAAATCTATTTTTATTTATTACTTGTCCAGCTTCTTTTGGAACTACTATATCTATTAAAGTTTTTACAACTCTGTATGCCGCATCTTTAAAGGGCACTAATATAAGTACCTAAAAGAGGTATTAATATAATATTTCTTCTAAATTGGTGTGATGTATTGGAATTTCAAAGATTTAAAACAGATATGAAATAATTATCAACAATATACTATATGAAATATGGAAGAATATTTGGAAACACTAATCATTTTGAAATCTACCTTTGGCCTCACTAATCCTTGATCTCTGTAGTCATCGGGTACTTCATTTTTTTTAGATAATTTCGCATTATGATGCAAAATTTTAGTTCTTGTCTTTAACATGTGATTGACAGCATGTAGGCAGTAAGTAAAACGAATTTCCTCGGCATTACTAAACGTCCTCCCCGGATAATATAAGTCTTGATAGTTATTAATTACTGAAAATATTTCTTTCTGTAGGGGTGTCAAAATATCTATGAGGTCTAAATCTCTCTTAATTAGATTTTTTTTGTTTGCTGATACAATATTTCTAGAAATCTGAGATTTTACATGAAGCTCATTCCAATCGATTTTTGTAATGACTTGCGGTACTGTTGTGAAAGGAGCATAAATTTTATCTTCTAATATACAAAAAGAAGATTTTGGCTTTTTACTCACTGTTTCCACAAGCTGTGGAATAGTAATACTAAGATCACCTAACATTTTCCAAGATTTATGTGTTTGTTGTTCTGTAGGTGGTGTGCTTGACAATGAAACAAGCAACCCATCCTCTAAGTCAAATTGTAAATGTTTTATAAAAGGATCATTTTTATCTACATTATTTCCATTTGGTAATTCTTCAAAAATCTGTAAATAAAAACATTTTTAAATATAAAAATAATATTTTATTTTAAATACACAACTCAAGAACATTTATTATTCTTATAAACTGATAATAAAAATAAAATTAATAATTAAGGTTGCTAAATTAATGTGCCAATAAAAAAATACAATACCTCTGCAGCACTTTCATGTTCATCCTCACTCATACCATTTTCGTCACTCAGACTTTCATTGTCTTCATTAATTAAAGTGCTATCTTGCAAAATTTTATTTTGATCACTATCATGAGATCCTATGCTATCAGATTCGTCATCATCACTTTCAATAAAAGTATTAGTATTTTTGTTACTACTGAAAGACGAAACTAACTGACCAAACGTATCAACAGCCTCTTCCTCTTCACTTTCTGAAAAAGTCAATTGCTGCTTTACAAACCTATCCCGTATTTGCTTCTTATTTGCAAATTCTTCTTCGGTTTTTTGTTTATCTTTGTATCTATTAAATATAGCTTTCTTATTGATATATGTTTCTTGTTTGCCAGTTTTTTTCTTATTACTAGACTTTAAAGATCCTTTTCTTTTATTGCTGAACTTCTTGCCTTTTCCCATTTTAGCGATATGAAATATTTATTTTATACAGCATTAACTTATTAAAACATTTTATTCTCTGATGGAATAGTCAACAAACAATACTAGTTATTTTAAGCACCAATTGCTTATATTTTAAAAACTAGGTATACTATGTTTTATAGCACAGTTTACCATGCGGATTTGACATTGACATTTAAAATTTGACAAATACATAGTTCAAATAAATCGTAAATCATAGTATAAATCGATCATCCGCTGATAGATATTTGTGCATTGTATTTAATGTTAAGTTCAGTTACAGTCTTAGTATTAGTCAATAGTGTATAATAAATAGAAGTTGTGTTAAGTATTTAATTTATTATATATTTTTTTTATTTATTTATATATTTATTTAATATATATATTTATATTTTTTCTCCCAGGTTCAAACTTGACAGGAATGGAGAAAACTCCAAAATAAGATCCACCTGACCCGGGTGAGGTTTTTTTATACCCCTGGTTCTGAACTCCCTTCTTCAAATATCACTTCAAGGAACAATATTGATAGTAATATTGGTTCTCTTAAAAAACCATCGTAGTTCCATCCGCAGCGAACCCTTTTATTCAAACGTGTATATTAAACCCTTCGTTTGGTGAAATTCTGAATTTTTACTGCGAATCGGATTCTGGTCCACGTATCCAGAATAGAACCAGAGCCATTGGCTGGCTTAACTATTAGAGCGCTTAAATTTTATGAATTTCTGTATAAAAATAAAATTTAAAACGACAATAAAGATAGTGTAAAAAGCATAGGAAAAAATAAAATAAGTAAAAAGTATGTGTCCGCTGGCTAATAACTTAATGATTAATCCCCTTTTAACTATTCATAAATATAAAGCCTTCATTCCTACTTACAGTATCACGCGCATTTGATTAGTAAGATATGTTCCTACAGATTGGTCCATGCAGTTATTTACAGAAATCTTGGAACTTTCATCAGGATGTGATGCTTTTTTAAAAGGTCGTCGATTGAATCGTAAACAAACGGTAGCTGGGACTTCAAATTGGAGTCCAACTCATTCGGTAGTTACAATTAGGGGCCAGATTCTGCCAAAAAAATTATACATTTTATAATGTGCATGCATATATCTGGCCTACAATACAATGTAACAATTGTTGTAGATTTTGGCATACTAAAAATATATGTCGATCGAAGCTCAGGTGCTTCAAATGCTGCACGTTGGTGAAGTTAATAATGTTGCAACATGTCATTATTGTTCGGGGAATAATTTCGCTATCGATCATATCTGTCCGGAGCACTTACGACAGCGGTCAGTTAAATATATAATATATCATGTATTATTGTATATTAGAGTTGCCAGCTGATGCTTTTAAAATGGAAGTAAATCTTATAAAATAAAAATTATAAGGTTTACTTTGATTATTTTATGATTCAATAGCTGGTACTGGAGCACGTCACCAATGTTAAGCCGTTACAGTACCTCTAGATGGCGTTTTCATAGTATTAGCATTGTATCTCTATTATATAATGCACTTTGTGAACAAACATTTCAAGTGCAAACCAATGCTGTCATTTATCTTCAAAACTATTAGTCAGATTTTCAAGCGATTTTCAGTGATCGCTTCGGGTTTGATTGTGTTTGTTTGTGCATCTAAAACTAGTAGTTTTGCTTTTGCACAAATTTTGGAACTGGTTTGATGAAGTTGCTTCATGAAATTTTCGGCTGAACACCAAATGTTACAAAAAAGTACCCGAATATAGAATTTACGTGGCAGATCTATATTTTACATGTTTTTGTTGTACAGTCCATTAAATATTATTGCTAATAATTATTGCTGTATCGGTCTTATTCATTTTATTAATGGCCTGTTTTTACGATAAAGGTGCAAAATAATCTGCCACCCGGCCAGTGTCACGTATAGTAGAAAAAACACAAATGAGATGAAGCAGTAACTTTTGTAGGATTATACGAACTAATGAAATAATAATTAAATTAGTTTCTTCCATTAAAATTTACAAACAACTTGTCTAAAGAAGTTTGTCTACACGCTATTGTTGCGTTGCCTTTAGAAACATTTTACAATACTTTTAATTCTGATGTTACTTTCATGTCACAAAATTCAAAATCTTACTTTTGATCTCTCTCTTTTATTTTCACACGTTACTTATATATGAGTGAGCTTGAGTATTGCAAAAAAACTAAAGCCAAAATATTGGTTATAAAAAAAATAACAAAATCTAAAATATTTTCAGGAGTACTTGTAAATGTGTAGTGTAATGTAACTTTTTAGCTGTTTTGTGTTATATTTCACTATCTACCACTGGCAACACTAGTCTACTTTGATGAGTGAAACTAATCACTATTTACAATTAAGTTTCTAGCGAATGCTTCTTTAATCAAGGGTGTGTATTACTCCACAGTCCATGTATATCTGTGTTATTGTAATGTAAAACAGGTATATTACATTCACCATAAGTCAACAGACATTTAAATTGTAAATGACAGATCAGCAATAAGCCAATAACACTGGCACCGACAACAATCTTCTATAAATTCGTGCACGTTTGACATTTGTCATTCTACAACATACTACTAAGTACAATATTGAACATACGTATATTACTAATATAGTTTTTTATTTGTTTTAGATTTGACCCAGATCAGTCTCTCATTCGTTTATTATTCATCAATTTAAACAATAATAATCCTACAAAATTTACTGCTTCATCTCTTTCGTTCTTTTTCTACTATACGTGACACTAGCAGATAAAAAAGAATACAATATTTAAAATATTATCAAAACGTAATAAGCACGTTGGTTTTAGATTATTTCAGTTGTTTTACAATATATATATATATATATATGCGTACATAGCTATAAGACAAGAATCTTACTACTAGTAACATATATTAGTAAATTACTGTTTTTTTATTATTGTTCATACATTTATACGACGTTCAATCATCAATGCCTTCAATATATTTATATAGTATGTAAAGGCCAGACAGTTGGCACAAAATTGAAGATTAGCTATTTGGATTACAATAGACATTGTGTGATTATTATATCAATTACGTGCATAGGTGATATAATGGAAAATCGTATAAGATTTTACAGTGATATCTCCAAAGAAGAATATGATGATGAAGATGTTTTTACAAATACCTCATCAGACCAGGTATTACCAATGTAATATTTTTATATATTTTAATCAGTATTAATGATTAAATATTGTTATATTGTACTTTTCAGTTAGATGTGGAGAGTCTTATTTTAAAAATATACAGACACTTTGAAGAAGAAGCATCTATAGATCCAGAGCTTCCCAAGCTTAATAAAGTTGCTCATGCCCTTTTTTTAAAAGAATCTCTAAGAAATTTACCTCGAAGCTATAGCTGCCTAGAAGCAAGTAGACCATGGTTAGTATATTGGATATTACATGGTCTTTGGACTTTAAAAGACCTGCCTGATTCAGAAACATTATCAGAAATTGTAAATTTTTTATCTCACTGTCAAAATAAAGATGGTGGTTATGGTGGTGGGCCAGGGCAACTATCACATCTTGGTACCACTTATGCAGCTATAAATGCATTGAGTATAGTTGGTACTGAAGAAGCCTACAATTCTATTGACAGAAGCTCTTTACAAAAATTCTTGTGGACGGTGAGGGATGTAGATGGTTCATTTGCTGTCCACATTGGTGGAGAACATGACATAAGAGGGGCATATTGTGCTATAAGTGTAGCAAAATTAACAAATATTTACACTGATACATTGTTTGACAAAACTGCAGAATGGATTGTTAGTTGTCAAACATATGAAGGTGGATTTGCCGGTTGTCCTGGAATGGAAGCACATGGAGGTTATTCTTACTGTGGAATAGCAAGTTTAGCATTACTTAATAGGACTACACTTTGTGATATTGACGCCCTCATAAGATGGACTGTAAACCGACAAACAAGTCTTGAGGGTGGGTTCCAAGGTAGAACCAATAAACTAGTAGATGGATGTTATTCATTTTGGCAAGGGGCTATATTCCCTATTGTTAGTGCAATATTGTCTCAAGGTTGGTGGTTCATTTCAATCTTTATAATTATAATTTAATGAAAACTATCTAGGAAGAGTACTTATCAATATAATTTAAATTTCAGATAACAAAGAAATAATAGAGACAGTTTTATTCAGCCAAGGTGCCTTACAGGAATATATACTTATATGTTGCCAAGCATATAACGGTGGGCTTATTGATAAGCCAGGAAAGTGAGTATTAGAAATATAATTAAATCTCTATTTAAATATTATTACAATAGTACTATACTTAAATATACAAATCAAATAAAAAAGTTTAATAGCAACTTTATTTTATATAATAATTTGACTTTACAGGCCTCGAGATATATACCACACTTGTTACACCTTAAGTGGACTATCTGTTGCTCAACATGGAACCGGAGCTACTGATCCATACATTGTTGGGTTGCCAAGGAATGAACTTAACAGAATACATCCATTACATAATATTGCACCACATCTTGCATATAATGCTTTACATTATTTTATAAGACATCCACCCCCAGTAAAAGATAACAATTGATTTTAATTCTTAAATAGTCCATAAAATAATTTAAATTATAAAGATACCTTAAAACTTGTATTTACAAGTAAATATAGAATGATATTTTACTCAAACTATCAAATTTTCATAATTATAAGCAAAATCTTATTAGATTAATACAATAATTGCATTTTATGTGATATTTTCAAGGGATGGTTCTTTTACCTTTTTTCTTTATTTTTTAAATATTTGCTGGTAAACCTCTATGTATAAAAAGGTTTTCTTGAAATTGATACCAAAACAGAATGAGTTACGTTTTACATTTATTTATCTTCTTAAGTAAAGCATATCTCAGCCCATAAAATTTGTAACTGAATTATCAACTTAATCAAGATCATTTAACTGACTAGATATTGAAATTGCCTTGCTGTAAAAAATTCAAGATAATTAAATTTAGAGAACACATTATTAGATAATGTTTAATTCATATTCTGTAGCTTAGAGAAAATGTAAGTAATAAATGGGAGGGATAATTTTTGTAGTTTAGATTATATATAACACATCAATACACTAGCATATATGTACATCATATAAATAATATAACTACTTTAAAGATTTTTTTTATTATATTAATGCTGTTAAGGATTTAAATAAGTATTGACAAATTTATTTATTTTTGTTGCAATAATTGTTAAAATTACAAAAACAGAAAAAGGGGACAAAATTGATGGCAAGCATAGAGATAATGAAAAAAAATAAATTAATGAAAGATAAAATAATGAAAAAAAAGAAAGTATGAGATAGTATGTACCCCCCTGCAATTTTATACCCTTATATTCTTATAAAAAAAATCTGTTCTGTGTAAACAATATTTTATATTATCAACTTTAAAATATATTTTGTGACTGCATTATAAATAAACTAGTGTTAGTTGAATCATATAGATAATTTTACTTTTTTTTAAATTGCATGATGTGAACAATTTCAGTTTTAAAAGTAATACAAAAAATACACAAGTCAATAAAATAACTGGTTTCAATATTTCAATGTACATTTTGTTACATTTACAATTCAATTAACAAATCTTATAACTTAAGAGCTTAGTATATTTTCTTCTTAATAGTAATCTACATGAATTTAATTAATCAATTAGAGGATATTTTAACAATTTGCACAATATTTTGGTTAATAGCATTCATTTTAAATTAAGTGAATCATTTTCTACATTTGCACACAGTACCTAAACTAATGTGCTATGTACAAGTAGTAGGAAATTAAAGCAAAACAAATTCCTCTGATTCCATGTCTGTGTCACTATCTTGAATATTTGGGGCAGCCCAGTGCTGTTCAGTTTCAAATATTGAATATCTTACATTTGGTGGGTTCATAATTGCAGATCGAGATCCATTATGAAGAGTAAATATAGGATATTCATTATTTGCAGATACACCTTGTGGAATTAAGAATGATCCTATTATATTCACAAATGTTTCAAAGTCATGATGAGTTGCAAGGTAGAAACCAATACAGCATGATGGGTCCATTTTACTGATAGGCATTTTTCGGGGTGAGCGGCAGTGAAATGTTTGTAATGAGAAGTTAGGTTGCCAAACATCAACCATTTCTTGACAGTAATGTGGATCTAAATGTATAAGCCTGTCATCTTGATAACCAATAAAATACAAGGAATGCTTGGGTCTTCCACCAATTATTCCAATACAAAAATCTAATGTTAGTAAAGACGTCAAACAAGGGCCATAAATGGGATTCAATTTGTCAGTCCCTAATTTAACTGGTACCAATAATATAAGTGATTTCCATGATCCATTTGGCACACTACAATGTGAATATACATCTTGAATATATATTGTAGAATCTTGAGCAACATAAACTTCTAATTTATCAAATTCATAATTCTCTTTTGAAGCTGCTATCATGACTGCTCTTAAACAATGTGCTACAGAGGCAGGTCCATACCAGTCACCTGGTTTTTTTCCTAAAGTTTCTCCTAAGCTTACCATTTGGTGTATAGAAAGAGGGCTATTTACTGAATACTTATCACCAAACCATTTTATTATCATTCGATGAAGACATTCTTCTTGATATTCTCGAGCATTTTGATTAGGTTTGTCTGGAATCCAACGCCATGATCGACCAAGAAAATGACACACTAAAGCTTGTGCAAGCATCATTTGACCACTGCGTAACATACAACCCCAACCACAGTCTGTAGTAAATGAAAAACCAGGCATAGTTGGAAATTCCCTTCGGTATGTCATCCAAAGCTTACTAATAAAATCTGATTTAAATCCCTCAATACCCTCAACATATATTTGTTCCATAGGATCTTGTGCTGTGGCTTCTGTACCTATCTCAGTTGATGATTCTAAAGAACCACTTGGACTTAACTTACGATGATAGCAGCGGCCCAAAAGCCAGACAGGTGACTCCTTGGAAAAACTAGTCTTTAGCTTAACTGTCCATCCAAATTTTACATTATTCCACATAGACAGTAAGCGTGATTCAACTTTTCCCTTGAGATCAAGGAGATCCTCTGAACTGTCACATGTATTATCTCTAGATGTGGCAGCTTTACCTTCGACCTTCATTCTTGTTT
Organism: Podotricha telesiphe; assembly: GCA_038994665.1. Taxonomy (NCBI): domain Eukaryota; kingdom Metazoa; phylum Arthropoda; class Insecta; order Lepidoptera; family Nymphalidae; genus Podotricha; species Podotricha telesiphe. The sequence goes on along the minus strand of JAOYRR010000313.1, from coordinate 699,260 downwards.
CAGCTTCAGCATCACTATTTGCACTTTTAAACATGGAATCTAGCATAAAGGTACTACTTGAACCATTCATCATATATCACAAAACACATAGTACCTGTTATATAGATACACATACACAAATTTAACAAAACAAGGCTAATTTGTCAAGTAAATTCACTTTACTTTCTAAGTATAGCTTTGAAGAATTGTCGTAAAACATTTATTATTTTTTTATGATTAAAATCAATATTAAAGAACATCTTAAGTATCATGTCACGATTCACGAATCCATCAATAACTCTTAGTACTCGACGATGTTATTTGTTTGACATTATTATTAAATGTCACTCAAGCAAAATTGTAGATAATCATTAGTTCATTCAAATTAGAACAAGATACTAATTGTTCACTTTTCTCACACGCCTTAAGCCCATAAGACAAAAAATATATATAATCATCTTTATTTGTGTTTAATAAAAAAATATGCTGCAGGGTGACTGTAGTACAGCTTCACCAGTGAAAATTAAGGTTGAGTCCTGAATACCGCTATAAGGCTGTAGAATATGATGTTCCTTGATGTATTCTGTGGATTGTGCCGGTTGGTTGGATCAAGGTGACAAATTATTGACATATGTCATAATTATAATACATAATTGATTATACAGCCTACAGAGTACAGGGTACGGAGTACAGACATACAAAGTAAATACTAAATAGTAATTGCGGCATGATGAAATGATATATGCTCTGCTAACACACAAGTTATGATCTAATAACTGAACAGTGAACATTTTGAAGGTTCTTCGAAAAAAAAACTAAAAATAAAATACCACACTTAAGATTTACAAATTTCAGTTAACACGCATATTATGGAGTACATAGTCTTCTTTTTCTTGGTTTATAAAACAAAAATATTTAAAAGCCGCTCGTGGTCTGAACATGAAAAAGTATGTTTTGATTTTCACTTAAATCACAAACTGCTTAAATTTATGTTACAATTTTTAAAAAGAATGTAAACCATTTTGTTGGTTCGTTGTAACTTTTTGAACAATGGCAATGGGCATGAAATGAGCACTAAGTGTTAAGGTAAGTTTACCAAAATACAATATAATTCAGTTTCTGAGATTAAGCTAATCGCACATACAAACAGAAAAATAATTAAAAATCATTATTATGGGTTCTAGTACATTGATAAAAGACCCCAATAATATATTTTTTCATATATCTTCCATATACAGATAGTGATTAGTTACATTTTTATTATATGAATATATTATTTTTATATGTAAGCAATTCCTTCTGTGGAATACGGATGGAAAAGCGATTCCGATTCTACCAAGAATCGATTTTATGGTCAAAAAGCTCGATTGTTCGATGGCGAGTAATTAGAATCCATCCAGAATCGATTCTTACTTTCATAAATCGATTCTTTGCGATAAACATATAAATATTTTGGTTTTCCTTTTTTTGGACATCTCTTTTACAAAATGTATGGTAAAATGATTTTTTACTCTGAATCGGTTCATGAGATTTTTCATTCCTAGGCTATAATCATTCTAATTTAGCTGGCTCGTTGCAAATGTGTCAGGGAGGTGATAAAAATGAATTAATTTTGAACTTCACGCTTTTTGCCGCATTGCAGTAGTTGTCATAGAGAACCTAGTGTACAATATAAACTAAAATTTTTTTTATTTCTTTTGTAGATGACGCTTGGCAAGAATATATAAACTTTTAATGTTTGTACAAGACAATACGGAAGATTTTTTTTCACAATTAACACGTCTAGAAGCCGTAATTAAATTGTACCCGAAAAACAAGTACATCAGGACAATCTAACAACAATCCAACAATCTTTTGTAACATTTTATGTTACTATTGACTGCCTCATGATACTTGTAATTCTCTCGTGTTTTTTCACTCTCACATGTTAGTTTTATTTAAGTGTTGCAAAAAAAAGTTTAAATTCTGATTGACGAAAGTCAAAATAGTTTTGGTAGTTGTAAAAAAACAAATGCCTAGCTTTGTTTCTAATGATTGTAAAAAAAATTGGGAAATAGCTTAATTATACTTTTGTCGTGAAAATGTTACATTTTAAGCTGTCTCGTATTACATTTAATTATCTACCACTGGCAACGCTGGTATAGTCATATATATATACACAGTGACAATAAGTCAGTGTCAAGTCTCTGTCTGTCGCAAATGTGCATTAAAATTTATTTGTGCTTAGCATAGAAAATAAAAATATTTTCTGTAGCTATATTGATAATTATAAACTTATTGAACACTTAATGTTTTATTTATTTAGAAATTTTACTTGTTTAAATTATTTATAACAGTAAATAATTAAGTTTTAATTATTTGTATTGTGTAGCTTTTCAAAAAAGTAGAAAATATTTAGTTTTTCAAAATGATGCCTGGAAGAATTGGTCATATGCCAATCGCAGCAGAGAATCCGCTAGGACTGTCATGGCACGATTCTGCCTGGATTCCCTCACTCAATCCATCTAACATTATGGACTATTTTTCGGAAAGATCTAACCCCTTCTTTGATCGCACTTGCAATAATGAGGTTGTTAAAATGCAACGCCTCAGTATGGATCAATTACAGTAAACATTATTCAAATATTATATGAATAAAATTGAGAAAATATACATGTACCTGTACAAGACACTTTATTTCAGAAATATGACTGGATTGGAATACATATTGCTTCATGTGCAAGAACCAATTTTATATGTTATAAGAAAGCAACATAGACATAGCCCTGTTCAAACTATACCTCTTGCTGATTATTATATAATAGCGGGTATAGTTTATCAAGCACCAGACTTAGCAAGTGTTTTGAATTCAAGATTGGTAAGTATTTTGATTTCTTTTTAATTATTGTTACAAATATATCAATTATAAGTTAATTATAGTAAAGATGTCTAATTAAAAAAAAGATTATTATATAAAATTAGCAAAATTCTTAAAATATGGGAAGTCCCTTCTTGTTTTATTTCTATTATATATATTGTTCTATGAGTCAGAAATTTAAATCAGTAATGTACTATATTATTTAGCTTATCAATTTCTAAATATAATATAAAATATAAATATTCATATAAAAGGTATATATAGGAAAGGATTGGTAGGATGCAGGATGCAAGTTATGCAGTTTAAATCAAAGTTGAAAGATGTTTGTTATTTTTTTTTATATATAACCTGTTATAAAAAAATAAATACCAAAAATATTTTGTATATAAATACATTTAAAATTTTAGTTATCAGCTGTTCACCACCTTCAGTGCTCATTTGAAGAAACTATGACTTATTCCAAATATCATCCAAGTAAAGGATATTGGTGGGATTTTAAGGCAAATAAATCTGGTAATTTTTTTGTTTGATCTGGAATTACTCATTTTTGTAATATTTCATTTACATTTTATGGCTATGTACATTTCAGACTTTTAAGTCTCTTTTTATATCCACCATAGGTCCCTTCAATTTAGGGCAATCTGCTCCAAAAGAAGTATCAACTACACCAAAAGAAGAACCATCCACACTTTTTCAGAGGCAAAGGGTTGATATGTTATTGGCTGAATTAGTGAGACAATTTCCTCTGCCTGTTACACAAGCTGCTACAAATCAAGTAATAATTGCATTACCCACTTACATTTATTTTATACTGAACTTCATTATTTGATGTAGCCAAAGTAATAAATCTAGATAATGAAGATTATGTGATTCTCTGTTTATGTATAAATATCTGGTACTTTAATTTTAAGCCTACAATTTGGCTACATCATATATTATCTAGATATATATTAGATACTGTATGTAAAATATTCTTTACTTATTACTTTATAGCATATTACACAATTGCATTTTAACTATAGTAGTCTTACATACAGTTTAGAAAACCATGTAAAAATATGTGCATGTCGTTTATTTTATTATGTGGGTATTGGTTTGTTAAAAACATTTTATTATTACAGAATGGTGTCACTGTAAAAACTGAAAATACTAATGATAAAACTGATAAAACAGTAGATGGAAATTTAAATAATGTAACTATAAAACAAGAGCCCATAGATCCTATGAGTTCTGAACTAACTAATGGAAATATGCAACATATGGAAATTAAAACAGAGATCAAACAAGAAAATATGAAGCCTCCACCTGAAAAGAAGCCTAGAATGTGATAAAAAAACAATTGAATGTAAAAATATAATGATTGTAAACTTAAAATTAAAATACAGATATTAGGTTGTACAACATTTTCAGTAATGCAGTTATTGGTAATGTTTTATTACTTAGACTATGAACAATAAGCATTCTTTTAATCTATTATATTTTTTTTAAAGTGTGTATCATTATTTTCCTTTTGTTTGTTGTATAAATTTACAACATTTCCATTTGACATGCCACCATTAAAACAAATTTGACAATTATTATTTGCAACACTGATAGGCTTCCAGTCTGGTAAGCTTTGAGAGTGAAGTTTTCTGAAAATTTCAATGTTGATTTTGTATCAGAAAGCACGAATCATTAAGGAATTATAATAAAATATTTGACTCACTTAGCTTCTTTATATCCTAACTTCAACCCAAAGCTTAAACCTTGTTCATAGCCCATGTCAAAAGAAGGTTGAAAAGTGGAAGACTGGCCATCTACAAGTCCATCAGAATATCCCATCTACAATTTAGTTAAGATGCAATAAATATTCTAATACAAGCTTAAGTCTGTAAAAACATCTTAAATACAGTAAAATAATATAACCTTGTTAATATTTTTCACTGTTTTGGTCCATGTTTTAGATGATATATTAATAGTTTCGTCAACCATCGTAAGTTATGTTAACGAAAACAAAAACCAACAGTATTACCGTTTCATCTAAATTATTATTAACAGAATGATTGTTTACAACGTATCTACGATGCGATTGACTTACATGGTAAAATCGATTCTCATTCCACCCGAGAATTGATTTTCAAAAAACTCGATTCTTAGATCAGAATCTACCAAGAACCGATTCTTTAAGATCAAGGGTATAATTTATTTTTAGACATTTCTTCCACAAAATATATGGTAAAACCGTTTTTACTCAGAATCGATTTCTGAGATTTATTAATCGATTCCAAATATCGAAATTTCTAAGACCGACCGACACGGAATCAAAAATCCATTCTTCGTCTTATGTATCCCTAGATTGAATTCAATTTGTTTTGACAACCCGCAACTCAAACGATAGGGTTGCCAGTAGATTTATACACTTAGCTTTATGACTTATGTGGCTGGTTTTAGTAATAAGAATAAGAAATAGTATTATAATTTATAAAATAATATTAAACTTGTTTTCAGATATGTTGTTACATATCTCAAATGATTATATCTGACTGAATTTCATTTAAATTATGAACAAATGTCTAAATTGATATGTTTAATAATTAAATCAGAATACATAATAGTCAAGCACTTTTTAGATTAAAAAGAAAACCTAGTGTTAAGTTTAAAACACTATCCTTCATTTTCTTATTTTAGACATGTATGGATCAATACAACCTTTATACCTACTGTTACTTTTGTCTTTATAAGTGATCACAGATAAAGCTTAAATGGAACTTTTATATTTTTTGATACTAGAACCTTATTAATATTTATTAATAAAGAATAATAAACATGACTTTTAGTATAATTTTTTTTTTATCTTAATTTAAATGATTAACATTGAGTCACATCACATATCCATTTTATACTGAGTTACACTTGATTTATCTGGAAATTTTGTCCGTAAGATAAACATATTGTTAACTTCAGGTGTTGCATTAAGGGTTTCTAAATATCCAAACCAGTAAATAACAAGACCAGGGCCAAATCGGTTCCAATAGCAAACAAGTTGTTCTTTTAAGTATCCTAAATGATTCTCTTCATCAGCAAATAATGCTTTGCTTTCTATCCAATTGATTATAAAACCATCAACAGCAATGGGAACATCTAGTTTGAAGTCAGGAGTTTTATCATATCCTCGTAATCTTAAAATGTTTTCATCAGAAAATGATATATTCATAATTCTTAACTCCCTTTCAAGTCGTAACTCATACTCTAACCCTATGGATCTGGAACCAACATAATTAATTAAATAATTAAATGCAACATAGTGCATCTATAATTAAATTTCAACATGTAATATAAACTTACTGCTTAATAATATCTGCATAAGGTCCATATTGATTATCATTCATGATACCCTGCAAATATAAATTAAGTGTTGCTACTTATAGAGGGGGATTTTTGTATTGTATAGTTTCAGTAATTCTTTAATTGAAAGCAGATAGTTTACCAAAATACTTGATAGGCCAAATCTTTATTCTCTATTAAAGTTGTGTCCTTCAAATATTTCTTCACCATTGTAGAGTCAGGAGTCACATTTTGCAATAATGATCTCACAAATAAGGCTGGACTAATGCCTTGACTATCTGCTAACCTATTAAATGTATTTAATTATTGATAAATATCAAACATTTTTACACTGATATCAAGACACTTTGATGTTAAACAAATTATATAAAGCCAAAAAATATTTAAGAACATCAACACAAATTGACCAATACATTACCTTTACTTAAAACGGTAAGTAGAATATTAAACTTAAAGGAATATTACAGCAATAAGTATTTCCACAGACCTCAACAATTTAGATTTAATGAATAAAATTTAATCAAAAACATTGGATTTTTAATTATTATGATTAAACAATTCATATATTTTATAACTAAATACTGGTTTGAAATTTTTTCTCAAAAACAGGAGAAATCTGCAGTGTATATGTTAATATTATAAATTTCTATTATTTTTAGCAGAGCCAGGAAACTGCAACCTGGGCTGGATATAAAAGCTAGCAAGTAGATCATGTATGGAGCAGATAATCTAAAGTCATATTACAAATTATTCCGAAATCAATGTAGATAGTTATAACCTTACTTCAATATTACATCTCCTTTATTTTTATCTTTCATTAATTCTTCATACAAATCATAATATTTACTTGATATTACAGGAGACTTTCGGTAACTTTGCTTCATAGATCTTTGTATAACAAGAGAGAGAATGCTGCCCATAGTGGATGGTAACACACTGCAAATAATTAACATAATTATAGTTCTATATATAGAACAAATATTTTTCTTATCAAACGTTGGTATATATGGAAATAGAAAAATATATTGTGTTAGATGAACTCACTCTTTATACTTTTTTTTTAATTCGTTTTCGGATTTTCTACTAAATGAAGTCATTTTGTTAAAATCTTTAACAATAGCGTTGTAAACTTTTATTGACATAGGCTTAATTTGTAACGTTTCCATATCTAAAAATAAAAGATGTAAGTAAAAAAAACCAAGTATCGTAAATATAGTTACAAGTATCGCACTAACGTAAATAACTAAATAACGTTAAATAATTTATTATTATAGTTGACACTTGACAGCTATCACTTGACAGTGCTCAGTAGGGATCATAATCAGTTATTTAATAGCATAGAGCAACAAGGAGCTTCATGTTGCTGTAAGTTTGACAGAGATAGTTGTTGTTTCATGATGACTTTTAGGCGTGCCACTTGACCGCAATTAATTTCGAAAATGAAAGGACTTTGCTAGCGTATGTTTTGGATGCCGCACGTGGCGCAGTGAGATTTGGTTTTCATTTTTGTTGATTGCTCTAAACGTATTGGTATTTAAATAGTTGGATGTAGTTTATTTTTAATAATTTGGTTATAATGTTATTTTACATAAGTTTTTATATTTATTGAATGTTTGTGGGTAGGCATGGATAAAGAGGGGCCTGATTCTCCGGAACCCGGTGGTTCTCCTACCTCACAAGTTTTCTCATGTGCTGTATGCAGCTCAATAAAACATCAAAATGACAATGATATTGTGGTAAACTCCTAAAAAACCATTACCCAACTACAATTACTCCTTCCATCGAACATATTTACATTCATGCCAGTAAGTCTGATGGTCCTAAATTCTATGACAAAAGTCTTTTTATTGTTCATGCCTCCCGGGTAGTCGAAGATCCACCATCGGGAACTACTGTGCGGGCTATAAAATTCGGTCAATTTTTGCAGCATAACAAAATTGACTGTTGTCAATGATAGTATTTAAAATATGGGTAGAAATAAAATTTCTGTTCAGTTTTCTTCTGCAGAAGATACTAACAAATTTATAAATAACCCCGTTTCCTTTCAAAATACAAAACCATCATTCATACAAGCTCCCTTTGAATTTTCAATGCAAGAACTTGTGAAGTCACTAGAGCTCCCTTCTCGTTGTGATGCAGTAATGAAGCGAGACGTCTGAACTGCAAGAATGAGGGATTTGGTTTCTTACACAAACCGTAGTAATAACTTTCCGTGGTCAAATGTTGCCAGAGCGAGTGTTTAGCTACCGTTCCTCTTACTAATGTTTGAGCTGCTGTTGTTTTGGCCATATTAAAGCTTAGTGTAGATCAAAGCCAAGATGTTATAGGTTTACTCAACCTCATGTAGGAGATGCGTGTAAAATTTCTGATGAGTCCATTACATACATGTTTGTATTGTACAAGCAAGCATTTTGCTGCCAATAATGCTTGACCTAATTATTCACAATAAAATAATTAAAAATTCTATAATTCTATGATGTTCAAGGACAATATTTCTTATATAGAAACTTCCTATCGTTTACCTGCCATCCTACTCCGACGTAGCAAAAGAATTTTTTTCGCCTGCCGAATCCTCCACTAAGCCTAATTCGTCCTCTACTCCAATCTTATCACGTCTCCATGCTCCTATAGGCAAGAGATGCGATAAATAATAGCATCAGGTCATTATTGGCAATTTTCCTCTCGCCCTTACTAATGGTTGCGCTATTCTAAATAAAACTAGCGACCTAATGGAAAATTATAAAAACCTCCTTGTTTTCCTTACAGAGATGCTTATAAACATTATTTTTCCCTATACTGAGATGCTTTTACCACCCAACGTTGCATTTTGCAACAGTTTGAGTATTAAACTGTTTTAGTCTTTGACGTGTTATTTTTATTAACTAATCGGTCTCCTTCCTGTCTTCTCTGTTCTACATGACATAGGCAAAGTAAATTGTTATCAACTGCGACGCCTAAAAGCCCTAACATAACAACAACCGAAAATGGATATGGGGCACGTAGAATGGAAAAGATACGATGGACATTGTTAGAATATCATGTTAACCAGCTATCTATATCTCAATAGCTCTAAATATGTAACGATTGTTCATTAAATTCTATTTGGTGGAATATAGACTTATTAATCTAAATAAGACAAATATTTCAAACAAACATTTTACATGACGCGAATGTATTGATGACCCATAAGTTGATAGCTCAGTTTATAGTAATTGGTTTAACTTGCACTTTTAACTCGTGTTATACGATTTACAATTGAAGTCAAAAATTTATTGCAATGGAGAAAAAAGTATGTACATTCTCAACGACGATAACTAACCATATTGGTAAATAATTTATATTTCAGAATGACTAATTGAATCAAAAGAATCTATGACTTTTCCAGTTGCTATTTCCAAACTGTCATTTCATGTCTACTGTCACATACGAAAATTTTAATACAAGTTTCGTAGATTGTCATTACACATTGGTCTAATAAATTTGTATACAAAATCTTAACTAATATTTTACAACTATTATAATAATTTTAATAAGTAATTTATAATCTAAGTCAAGTTATTTAGAAATATAACTAGTTACCGACAATGAGTCACTAGTTGAAAGTTTTGTAAACTTTTACAATTTTATTTTTATTATTCTATATATAAATAAATTTTCAAAAGAATATATCTAGTATAATACTATTACCGCATCATGGATGATAATAAGAATGATGAGGTTATAAGTGAAAAGATTATAAATGCTGCCAAGAAGAACCCTAAAGGAATTTCTGCTAAAGATATTGCAGCAGCAGTGCCTGAACTTTCGTCTGCTGAGCTTGTTATCGCCATAAATAAGCTCTTGCAGCAAGGTCTCTTTGATTTATATAATCAAAGTGGTACACTTATATATAAGTAAGTTGATATATTAAAATTAAAAATAATTTAAGGTTACATTGTTTTAAATTGACACCATAAAAAATCGAGTTTTCAATTTATAGATTGAAAAATCAAGCATCTAAACAGGTAATAAAAGGAGCTGACAATGAAGAAAAAGTTGTTTATAACCTTATTGAGGAAGCTGAGAACAAAGGTATATGGATCAGGGATATAAGAGTTAGGTCAAATTTAGCCAACACACAGCTTATAAAAGTATTAAAAAGTCTTGAAAGCAAGAAAGTAATCAAAGCTGTGAAATGTGTAAATGTATGTCAATACTATCAATTTGTATGTAAACATCTGCACTTCATTTTTAATTAAGGATGTACATCCTTACTTTGTTACAGGCATCAAAGAAAAAGGTTTACATGCTATACAATTTAGAACCAGACCGCTCAATATCAGGAGGTGCATGGTATCAAGATCAAGATTTTGAATCTGAATTTGTAGACATATTAAATCGTCAATGTCTGAGATTTCTACAACAGAGAGCAGACAAGATTAAGAACAATCCTAGAGGACCTATAGTAGGCAGAACACAGTCTTATGCAACTGCTTCTGAAGTACAGAAATATATCACTGATTTAGGTATAAGTAAAGTAAGTGTCAATTTCATTCCTTACTGTACAGATCTATAAAATAAAATATATTTTTAATAATATAGTTTATGCTGTAAACTAGTTTTGACTATAATACTAAATTAATTTTAGGTGAAACTTGAAGTTGAAGATGTGATTACAATTTTAGACACACTTGTTTATGATGGGAAAGCTGAGAGTAACATATACCCTGATGGAAATAAAGTATATAGAGCCATAGAATCTCTTATACCACCGCCTGGCTTAGTACAAGTTCCTTGTGGAGTGTGTCCTCTTATACATAAATGTTGTTCTACTGGCTTGATTACTCCACAAGATTGTAAATATATAGATGAATGGCTTGAACAATAAATCATTAAATGAATCTAATTTTTTTATTACATTTGCACATGTTATTGGAATCAAAATAACTACCAACACTTTAAACATTTGATAACCATGACTAGAATGTTTTTAGTAAAAATTTAATTTATGTAAGTGGATATAAAACAAAACTGATTGTTCAATATTACAATGTGTATTAAATATCACATTTAACTTAATAATACGACATATACTTGTGATGGTAACATTATATCTTAGAAACTATGTATATTCATTTTAAATGAATTAAATATTCTTGAATACTTTGCATACTCAGTAAAATCAGGTAAATTAGTTTAAAATAAGCTCCTAAAATTATGTTCTATATTCTGTAAAGCTTCTGAAAGTAAAGCTGGTTCTCTTTTAATGTGACTTTGAGGCCTTTCAGTTCTATGATTTATTTCGTTTTCTGTTGAATTACTAAAAAAGGAGCTAAAAACATCCATTTGAATATAATTCAGAGACTGTAGGATAACACTTTCATTTGGATAAGGTGTAGAGGATACTGGGATATATTGTAGAGTATGGCTAATATTTTGTGGTTTTGGTGGTGCATGTGCTGGAGTGGGTCCAGTTGGTCCACTTGAAGATGGTGGTGAAGGAATAGGCTTAGTACCATCTGAAAATTATTAATTATTGATCACAACTACAGATATAATAACTTGAATAATAATTAGTCATTAGGAAATACATAAAATGATATGGATAAATTACTTAGTGAATGAATAACTCTTTCCATCTCTCTAAGTTGTGTCTGTTGTTGTTGGACTGTGAAGTATAAATCTGTTATAGTTCCAGTAATATGTTTGACTTCATCTTCTCGTTTTGCTTCTTTTGCAGCTTCCTTATTGCTCTGTCTACATAATAAGAATCAATTACAATATTTAATTAAAATGTAATAAACAGTTAATATTAAATTGTTAAAGTTATTTCAATAGTTTACCTGTTATACTCAAATATTAATAACCCAGCACCAATGACAAAAATTACACCTTCACCAAGTAAGTTAGCTCCTAATTCTATTGCCATTTCTTGGCTTAAGACGGGAATGTTTACGGGTTTTCCTAAATTTAAGATCCACATTTTTGCTTTTACTTCACACCAGTTATAAACTAAAAAGGAAAAATGACACATGTTTGATATGGAAAATTAATACAATAGAATTGAGATATACATGTTTAATACAACAAATTTAAACATACATTGGGCTGGAGGCATACAAACGTAAGTTCTAAAAAATGGATTATTTTTGGCTCTCTCCTTACAAATATTTGCGATAGGTTTACTAATCTGTTTTATTAACAAAACCGATAATTTTGCTATCGGGAATGCACCGACTACCATGATTGTATTTTATTCTTTCAATTAATTGTTAATCTTAATAATTATTATTTATTTAAAGAACCAACAATGAATAACGTAATCCTTGTGGAACTTTGTCCTGTTTGACGGATGCCATGCTAGGAATTTGACAAAAGCTAAATTATCAATAGACATTAATGCTTAAAATTCATGAAAACCGGCTTATGTTCCAGGGCGCACCCAAACAACTTATTTTACTAATAGTACGTGAAATAGAGAAAATTTTATGTTTGAGTCGATCATTAACTATTAATAGATTTTTGATTTGGCCCATTCGGCAATCATTACCTCTTTAAAATCGTCGGTTGGTTGACTTCGTCGGTAAGCGGAGCCGATGAAAGCTCTGACGCATTATTAAGTGAATATTCCTTTAATTGTTTTTTTTTTAGTGATATGCTGGGTCGGGAAAAGAAAGAAAGACAAGTTGGCCTTGAAGAAGCTAAGTGTCATTCATTGCCAGAGCAAGACAGTACTTCACGCCCAAACACCGATTGGCTTTGTATAGGGCCCAGGTTTGGCCTCACATGGAGTACTGTTATCATCTCTGGGCTGGTGCACCCCAGTATTAGCTTGATCCATTTGGTCGCATACAACGAAGAGCCATTCAAATCGGTAATGACCCAATAATCTGTGAAAGGCTTGACACTTTGGCGTTGCGTAGAGATGTTTCCTCTTTGTGCGTTATCTACCGCATTCATCATGGGGAATGTTCTGTGGAACATTTTGACTTGATTCCTGCCGCAGAATTTTCGAACCGCACAGTACGTAAAGTCTATTTCCGACTTAAAGGCCGGCAACATCCCTGTAGCTCCTCTGCTGTTGCACGGGGTCTTGGGCGGCGGTGATCACTTACCCTAACGCTCGTTTGCCTTGTCTAAGGAATAAAAAAAACTGGCATATTATCTTATATCTCGTGTATTGATATACTTTACTTAATTGTGTAAGGATGCCAGTCTATGTTTTAATAGATCTTGAAACATATAAATATGTACAGAACATTTTATATACCGTCAAGGTATGACTAATCGTGTTTGGACATGACAAGTCACTGAGAAATGGCTATTATAATTTAATTTGCTGTAAATATGTTTATTCTTTTTATCTAATGCTTACCGGTCTCTGTGTAAAATATCTCATTTATCATATATTTGTGCAATATTTAGTAAAACACGCATAATATCACACATCCATACATATAATAAAAATGTAACTGATCACTGTCAGTATATGGAAGATATATGAAAAAATATATTATTTGAGGACATTTATCAATATAATACAATCCAAAACAATGCCTTTTGACTTTCTTTTCTGTTTGTCTGTACGTTTGTGCACGCTTATATCAGAAATGGCTTTACCAATTTAAATGGAGTTTTGACTATTGTATTTTAGTAAACTTCTCTTAACATTTAGTTTATTTTACTACAGTCGGTTAATAAATACAAAAGTTACAACCATTTAAATTATAAAATTGTATAAAGCTTATGATTTATGTGACAACGTGGGTGGGCGAAAAAATTAAATAGTTTCGTTTACGCAGATGAAACAATCGCGAGCAGGTCGCTAGTATGTAATAAAAAGCACCCGACAGGTTACAGTGCTACTTTTGACGAGAACGTCCCTTCTGCCATTCAAAATTAAAAGTCTTAAAATTTGTAGATAGTGGTAACACTATTTTTATTATCTATACTCTGTACTCTGTACCTGTAACACAAACTGTTATTAAATAGTAAATAGTAATATATCACATTTTGGGTTAATATTTGAAATATTTGTCTATTTAGTGTTAATGTTGTAGTGTTTTTATCAAAAACACAAAAATATTGAACACTGTTAATTTTTAGAAATGTGATTTGTAATAAGCATATATTTACGTCGCCATGAGACGAACATCGGCTTTTAAGATAATTGCATTCTTATCTATTAGTTTTACTTTTTTGTACATTTTTTCTTCGGATTATTTTAATAACCATAAACGTAATCAGTCAGATGATGATATTAAGTATGTTTCAAAGATTAAACTTTTTTACTAAATAACCATTTGTTATATAGTTCCTATGGTTAATTAATATAATATTGTTACAGCATATCCAATAAAAAAGAGAAACTGACCATATCTTTTGTAGTTTGTGATACAAGATTTAATGAATCCTTAAATGTTATTAAGTCTGTTTTGATATTTACAAATTCTCCTATTTATTTTGTTATATTTTCGGATGACAAATTGAGGTCTCACTTTAACAAAACTCTTACAAAATGGAAAGTTATTTTAAATGATCAGTTTGATTTTGAACTGCAACGCATAAACTTTCCTGAAGCACATGAAGATGATTGGATGAATTTGTTTAGTAAATGTGCAGCCCAAAGATTATTTATTCCAGTAAGTAAAAATATAAAATGCTTACATTTTTATTTTAATTAACTAGTAGACATATGTCAAGCCCATGTTATTATTTGTAATATTCATTTACATTTAATTGTAATAATACATTTTATTTCTTTAAATTGAAGCTCTTCACTTATTTTCCATGTAAACATTAACAACACCAGATTTCATACTCTTCTGCATTCTTTTTATACATATAGTTTGCCTGTATATATTTATACAATAAATTAAATATATAATTTTATATTGGTAATATTATATAAATTCTTGTAACAGTGACATATTTTGTCAAAATGTTAATATTTTATGTTTGAAAAACTAAACTCTCTGCCTATTATATACAATCTTTGGTGTTTGATTTGTTTCAAAATTGTTAATGACTGCAATTGTATGTATAAAACTTTCTTTTAGAAATTGATTCCTCACATTGATTCTATGATATATGTGGATACTGACACACTTTTCCTTGGACCTGTTGATGAGCTATGGGGAAACTTTGCTAAGTTCAATAGTTCTCAAATATCAGCAATGGCTTTAGAGGATGATAATCCAAATGTATCATGGTATCCACGTTTTGCTAAGCATCCTTTTTATGGCAATTATGGTGAGTGATTTCTGTCATGTTTCATTAATGTCACCTTTAAGTAATTATAGTGAATTAAATGTGTTAATTATTTGTTTCTTCTTGCTCTTAAAATTTATGCCTAAGTATCTCAAGAAGGTAGAATTAGTTATTAATAATATTTAATTTTATAATAGTTTTTGTTTTATAATTCACTAGCTTGTTATAATTGACTGATGGAATTAGCTTCACGCACTCTATTACAGTACCTTTAAGATAAAGATCTATATTGAAACAAAAATAACTGACAATTCTAATATCTCTCTCATCTCAGTCTCATCGAGAATCCACTCTAATTTTAAATTGATTATGAAAAGCAATAGTAAAACTAAAATATGGGTTATAGATTATGATAAATTTATATAAAATCTTATTCAGTTTTTGAATAATAAACACATACGTATTAGAACATGAAGAAATATGGAACTTTTTTGTTGTTTTGATAGTGTCAAATTATTTAACATATTTTTTAGGACTAAATTCCGGAGTAATGTTGATGAATTTAACAAGAATGCGTGATTTTGGTTGGGTAGACTATGTAACTCCTATAATGTTGAAATGGAAGTTATATATTCCTTGGGGAGACCAAGTAAGTTTTTAAATGTTACCATAATTATGATGATGAACTGGACAATTCTTCAGTTTACTCCTTAGAGTAGCACATTAAAATTTTCAAATCACTTTGCATATGTCACAAGATCTATCAGATATATCTAGAATAACTTCTAGTGAACATAGAAATTGTACATAATAAGTCATAAATATACCTAGTATATATAAAATATGGAAGGAAATTATGTAATGTAAATATTTTATTTAGACAAATGAAGCTCCACTTTCAATTAACACTAGCGACGAAAAGACATTCAATGAGTATAAAAAAATAATGTATGTTTAATTATTTTGCATAAATTTGTAAGAAGAACTAGGCTAAAAAAGGCTGACTCACTTTAATTATTAAATGTAACCTAGTGGCAATCGAGTTAACACAACTCTTTGCCACTGAAGGAAATTGACAATAAAAGTTATGTCAAAATTGTATTGTTGTTGAATGTGCACAAGTAGTTTGGTTGGCGATATCACTTCGCCATGTTACTTAAAAGATGAAATCCCGTTTATTGAATAGTTTTTACGGATAATGTATATTTTAGGACATAATAAACATCATATTCCACTATCACGAGCAAGCTGTGCACGTGCTGTCGTGTCGGTACAACTACCGCTCCGATCAATGTATGTACGGCGATGCTTGTTTCGACGCTACGCAGTCTGGCGTGTTCGTTCTGCATGGCAGTCGAAGAGTCTTTCACAACAACAAACAACCGGCCTTTAAGGTACGCTTCGTTTAGATTCACTTCTCCTAATATGCTATCGTGGCGCAATAGGGACATGACTAAACAAAGTATTTTCTATAGAGTTATGCCATTTATCAAGCAATTGAGTCATTAAGTTTTCCTTGCATGAAAACAGCGTGAAATTAGAATAATATATGTATTTAAATCTTCGAACGTGAATTACAACTGTGCACAATCACAATCATATATAATTTCAGTTAGAGAAAACTTAATGCCAGGACACCCCGTTCTCCACTTTCCGCCCGAAATCGAGACTGCTTGTAGAGTTTCGGAACTCAACGCCATTATATTGGGTACCAAAGCGGAAAAATGAAAATAATTGAAATATAATCATTCATCCGAGTGAAAATCGAACCCAAAACCAATCGTATTTATATGTCAAAAGCTTTTCCACTGCGCCACGTTGGCCACTGTTTATATTAATGTATGATTTTTAATGTTCTTACTCGTTTCAGGCAATATATCGGGCTATAGATGAGTATGTCATTGGCACAGATCCAAAGAAAATGTTGATAAGTATGAAAAAATATTTAACTAACGCCCCCCAAACACATTGCGGCGATCTAAAGGATGCCTTCCTGAGAGTACCCCTTCGTACACTAAACAAGCCGTATAAGAAACCTGACAGATAGCGGTCAATCTTTATGGCAATAGCCAGATTTGTCTTAAAAACATTTCTATCTTTTATTTATTTCAAAATGTTTATTGGGATGTAAAATAAATGTTATCCTTTTTATTACATTTATTTAAAATGCAAATCAGCATTGCATATTTCGACAAACTGTCTTAGTTTTTTTCATATTTTGAATATTAGTTGTAAGAATCTCGAACGACAACGACTTATGTTCGTGATTTTTTCTTGAAATCAAATAAAAAGTTGTAATTCCTTCTTGGAATATCGACACATGTGACATGGCTGATTGAATGTTGATATTTGTGAATTGAAAAGATTTTTGCGTAATTATTTCATGTAAATTTATTTTCTCAACCTAGCTAGATAAAGTTTCCGCAGATCTCATTTGTATTATCACGAAGAAAAGTAGAGGACGGAGTAATGCCAATGAATAGTACATGTGGGAATGCGAAAGATTAATATAAAAAATATATATATTCACTTTCAATTAAACGTTTAATTCATTCGACAGGCCATCGTGGCGCAGTTTCACTGAGGCTAACTGTATACGCGATAGTGGTAGATTCAATTTCCACAAGGAAGTACGATTATATTTAAATTATCTCCATTTCTCCGCTCTAGTGACATGGCAAAGCGCAAGCAATGTCGCGAATCCGGACAGAAATGATGGTTTTTTTTGATGAACGTAGTGTTTTGACTAATTTCTCACTGCCCACCCTGCAGGGTTTCAGGGCTTCACGCTCTATCCCGTATAGCAATACGGGATAGAGCGTGAAGCTGAAGACAAATGTTTAATTGATTAACAATTATGATTTGGTACTCGCGTCATAATTATTGTTAAGAGCATAAAGGAATGAACAAGACTGTTTGATTTATTTTCAAAAAACTTTTCATTTGGATAATATTTAAAACTCGTTTTCTCGGAATAATATAAGTGGAAAAAACCCGGTGTTTTTTTGGAATGGAATGAAATAAAATATAAAATCCAAATAGTCTATTTAAAGACGCAACGATTTCTCAGTATGAAAGGATAATTTATGGCGTAGTTTGTTTCGATACCCAACTCATTCTCAAACATTGCATTCCGTGATGATTTTAATTCCATGTCAATAAAAAATTAAAAAGATATGATCAGATTTGTACGATTACTTTGAAGGTTGAGAAACCGTAAATATTTTGATTTGTTGGTTTTTTACTACAGCGTCGGAAACATTGCCGCTTCTTGTGTGCCTACAATTCAAGTGTAAAAGCCAATTTTTGTAAATTATTATTAATGCGGTGTATTAATTCTACTTTTGACATTTTACAGAATATACTTTCCATTACATTATTTAAAAATGAAATGTCTTACATTTGTTATGCTTTGTGCGCTTTCTTATATATGACTACTACTAGTGCCATAATATTCTGTTCTCCACACTCTAAATTTAAATAAACTCTTTCATATTAACTAAAGTCGTATAGCGTGGCTAAATAAAAACTTAATTGTAAATTATTAGGCGTTGTATTTGAATCTATTTCCAATACTTTAGCTATTTTAGATATTTTAGCTTTTTCCGCTCTAGTACTCGTCTATTACTTTAAATATCTAATATGCAATGTTTAGTACAATAAGAACTTCTTAAAAATTACAATATAAAAATAAAGGTACATATTATTATTGCGCTGTAATGTACAGGCTTAGTCCTTGAGCACACTGAACCGTAAAGAGTAACACAGTTTTATTGCTTTGGTGTTAAGACCATGTGCTAAGTATTTTAATATAGTATTTTAAGTAAAATTTAACGTTTGCTTATGTCTCTTATGAAGTAAGATATGCTTTTGAAGCATTTATTTAAAAAAATATCTCTTTATAATTAGTTTTTGGCTCTTTTCACAAGAAATAATATCTTTTTCTCATAAAACT
This sequence comes from Podotricha telesiphe, assembly GCA_038994665.1. NCBI lineage: Eukaryota > Metazoa > Arthropoda > Insecta > Lepidoptera > Nymphalidae > Podotricha > Podotricha telesiphe. The sequence goes on along the minus strand of JAOYRR010000313.1, from coordinate 679,956 downwards.
CTTTCTCATAAAAGTTAAGAATAAGTATAGTTAAATGTAGAGTGGGAGATTTAAGAATCCCATTTTTCCACACTCTTGTAAAAATATTTATATTTTTGTGTCGTTTTCCTATTTTTTAAACGTGGAATGTACACAACTATTTATAATTAAAAATATTAATATTTAAATATAAAACAACGCAAATCAAAAACTATAATTTTTTTTACCAAAAATTAGCCTATAATAGTTTTAAAACACTGTTACACGATTTCCAAAGCACAAGATGAAATATCTGTTATATTATTATTTATCCGTTTAGTTATTATTTTTAATGATTAATTTTTTTTGTAATTTATTACTTTAGTACATAATATTACAATATTTTTACCTCAAAAAGCCTCACATTTCAATTTCTAGCCATAATTTATTTATAACATAACTTAAATCAAATCTGAGTTATTTCAATAATAAGTTACCTTTGCTGCTCGAATTTAAGACAACACATAATATATTTTTTATTTTATTATTTACTAATTTTTACATGCTATTTGACATTTTTAGTTAAATTTATAATATCCAATTTATTAAAATTATATTATTCGATATTGTGTTTAATAAATTACCCTCAATTTTTTTAATCTTTTACATCATACATGTGAAAGTATATGATATACTATATTCTAGATTTATTCATAGGTTACTTAATATATAATTATGTAATATTTTGGTAACGTCTTTGAACTATAAAAAAATGGTATATTTAAACTGATATAAATGTAAACATGTAACCAAACAAAAAGCATAATGTATTTAAATATAACTAAATCTATGAGTAAGTTAGTATTACAAAGACATGGAGCCATATATCCGTACAATTTTTTAATATTAATAGGCATTAGGATTTACTTTAATTATAGGGTGAATAAATTATTAAATTATTAGATTAAATATTTCCAGCAAATCGAGCAATTTCACGTAAAAAATATTTATCAACATAAAAAAGAATTTACGATAAAAAAAAATGTTGATAATTGGCTGCACGGAAAAGTAGACATTTTCGATATAATTCGAAATAATGATATATATTCATATATCATTTGAATTTTAATCACAATACATTTTTTAATGATATATTCACTTTATATTGATTGACGAGTTTAACATATTTACCAAATCTATATCTATGTTATTTATAAATTTAAATTATTAATATGAAAATAAGAATCTCAATAAAATACTCGAGGCCCTTTTAGTAGTTTTAACTCTGATGCGTATTTACTATTTAGTAAAACCTCATATTTTTTCTCGTTTCTCGTCCATACATTGTATTCAGAATTTGACTAATTCTTTTTAATGGAAATAGCGAAAAAATGTAAAAAACAAACTATTGAAATATAGAATTCTTATTCAACAATGGCATTGTATGTAGTAACCAGTTATTTATAAATATCCTTTTTCCTTAATTTTTTACTGTTAGTATTATCCTTAAAGTAATTATGTAGAGTCTACAGACACTAGGAATATACAAACTATATTAAAACTATACGACTATCTGTAATAATTTCTTAAATATAATTAAAGTACTGTATATTTTTTTGAATGTGTATTAAGGGAGATTGTGAGGTGCGCTTACATATATATGTGTATGTATATGGAAACTAAACGAAACGACTGTCAATATATTTAATTTATATTATATTAAAATACTCTGTCTGATTTTACTTTTAATTATAATTGAATGGAAGTCATGTATTTCATAGTTTAATAATATTTCATAAATTATTATTTCATGTACGCGGATCTTTTGACATATCGTCAATTGACACTGTTGTAATTCAATTTAAGAATTATTCTTTGTATATTATAATTTGGTAAAAACAGCTTTGGCGTTTTGCAGTTTTTGCGGGTAGACACTAATATGTTACCGTGTACTTGTTTAAATATTTAAACCATAAAATGAATAAGTCTGTACGAAATGAGTTACTATATGTGTGTATGATTAAGTCTTTAACTTATACCCTTAAATAATGGGCGTAGATCTCTTAGTAAGTAACTCTAATTTGAAGCCGTTATGATTTCGAAAATAATTGTATAATAATTTTATTACAAAATTTTTATTACATGTTATTTATGGTTTGTCTATTGCACAACAATTAGAATACATAAATAGAACAAATGTATACTGGGATAGCATAACAAATCCTATGAAAGTACATATGTTGTTGGTTGTCATGCATATTTATTAAACAAAGGTAACAAAGGAATGTTGGTATTCTAATTGTATTTTTAATTCTCTTATGACTGTAAGTAGTATTCATAAAGTGAAGTGAAAAAAATTTAAACTTTTTGATTTTGTGAGTATTATTATTATAATCTGCCTCATTTTTGTATTTGCTACTACACCTATACTCTATACTCGATAATTGTATGAAGTAACAGATAAAATTCATGTATACCCAAGTTTTATTTTTGTTCTTAATTATATACTCTTCAGTCCCCTTCCCTGCATATAAAAAATAACACAATAAGTTTCTTTATAAATATTATTTAATCTTCTAACGGCTCGCTTAGTTCAGGGCATGGTGTTCATACGTTGGCGGTCGTGATTCGAATCTACACGTGTCTTTATTTATTCCTGAGAAATAAAAAAAAACAATATAAAGTTTTGATTACGTGGGTAGGGTTATTAATATAAGGGTGTCGTCGGCTGTATAGCCAGGTCGGCTTTGTCTGCTTGCTTGGGCTTAATCTGTACTTTAACTTTGCTCCACTTTTTAAATTTGATACCTGCAATATTTTAAAAGTGTTATTCACACACTTAGGATATTAAATTATTTGAAGAAAAGAAAAGATAACGTATAAAAAATTTAAGGTAATGGGATTAGAATGCGCCTTTTGGAAACATATATGGTTATTCTAACATAGCTTTTCGTTAATAAAATCTGTTATTGTGTAACCACCCACTAGCGTACAGACGCAATATTTGCCGATTATTTGCAACTAATCCTCTAACAAATAACGGAAAATGTTCCCATTATACAGAATAGTTGACTTCTACAATAATAACTAACAATACGTCCATTACTGTAATATGATTATAACTAGAGAGTTAAGGAATAGTTAAGATTGGCTGAGCACAACTTAACGCCGCACTTTGTTTTAAGTACAATAGGAGAAAAAATAATTCAAATATATTTATAATATATTTTCCCTAAGTGAGAATCGAACCCACAACCAACCGCGTTTACAGTCAGACGCTGTATCATTGCGCCACCATAGCCTCAATTGCTAAAGTTATATGTAAATGTTTTAATAATTATACCGATGTCTTTGTACGTTTCTATTATTCTTATAATTGCCGTATAATAAAATAATAGTTGAACTGTTAATTTGATTCTATAACTTCATTTTATATTTAAATAAAAATTAATATATAGACCCTATAATTAAAAAATTTCAAAAATAATTAAAACATGTCTCAAGCTGTGTAATATATAATGCTCCCAATTTAGCTATATTAGCGTATTCGTGAAGCACATATTGGTTTGTTTTGTGTATCTAATAGAAGTCCTAAAAGAACATATCTTACATAAACGTATTACGAAGCAAAGGCAAGTTAACTTACTAGGTTTCCCATGACACCTTAAGGCGATTATTGATGATCACTTTCAATATTTAAAATTCTTACAAAAAAGTTTACAATATTTTTATTACTGTAAAAAATAATTATTTATTGTTTACGCTTCGATTTCGTCAAGCGCTAGCATTTTTTTAATGAAAACACTCAACCCATACCAAAAAGCTAATAATTAATTATCAATACGACGACGACTATCGCTTTGAATGGGAATATATGTGGCATAACCACATATGTAATGATTATTAATATAACTTAATGTTTGACTGCGATGTCTGTTTTCGATCGACACTTAGGTCAATAATTATATAATTTTCCCATCTAGCAAGACGTTCGTCATGCACACAGATGTTTTGGAATTTCGAAAAAAAGAATGGTACGGAGTTTCTGAATACTACTTTGTCTCTCGCTCTTATTTGATATATGCTATGGGTAAATTAAAAAGTTTATATGTGTTGGCATTACTCAACTTTTTTACCCAACTGCGGAACGTTTATCAGTCTGTGTATATATATATATATATATATATATATACGAGGGCAGTTTCGGAAACTTCTTAATAGCACAAAGCGCGGAAGTATAAACAGAAAAGTGTTTTGGAAACTTCCATCTCTGCTAGGAATACATGTTAAATTTTTGTTCGATCACTGGCCTTCATATAGAAACAGGTGTTCACAAAAGACGCATCACGATTTTTTTACAATGGAAAAAATTTGAAATGCGTGGTGTCATTAGAAATATTTACATAAAAAAGGTTTATCGGGACAAAAGAAATTCATAATGATATGGTGAATGTGTTAGGTGAAAGTGCTCCTTCATATGCAACAGTACAAGCATTGAAGATGAACCACGAAGTGGACGTCAAAAAAACACCAACAACAACAAGAAATTGTAGCCAAAGGTGCATGATATGGTATTAAATGATCGACGAATGAAAGTGCGTGAAATAGCTAATATCATGGGCATCTCAAATGATCGAGTCCATTTAATTTTGCATGAAGAACTACAGATGAAAAAGCTTTCTGCAAGATGGGTGCCGCATTTGTTAACAGTCGACCAAAAAACGCATAAGAATGAACATTTCTCAAGCTTGTTTGGATCGTTTAAGCGAAATAAAATGGATTTTTAAGCGTCGTTTCATAACTGTTGATGAGACATGGATCCACCACTATACCCCAGAGACAAAAGAACAATTCAAACAATGGACTGAAGCTGGAGGGAAGTGCCCCAAAGAAGTCAAAAACAATTCAATCGGCTGGTAAGATTATGGCAACGGTTTTTGGGACTTCCAAAGGTATTTTATTAATTGACTTTCTGCAAAAGGGTAAGAAGCTCAATGAATTCAGATGCTATTGCAACCTTTTGGATCAATTAAATGTACAAATTCGAGAAAAACGTCCTGGCTTACAACTCAAAAAATATATTTTCATCAAGACAACACTTTCCAGCGCACAAGAGTGTTTTAACAATGGCTAAAATCAACGAATTAAAGTACGAGTTGCTTGGATACCCACCTTATTCTCTGATTTAGCTCCCAGTGACTTTTACCTGTTCCCAAATCTAAAAAAAAATTTCTTGCTGGCAAGCGTTTTACCTCAAATGAAGATGCAATTACAGTTGTAAACCACTATTTTGAAGACCTTGAGGGGAAAACTATTTTAATCAAGGGATAGAATTGCTAGAAAAGCGTTGGACTAAGTGTATTGAAGTTTCAGGAGATATATATATATATATATATGTATTTATCTATTTTCTTATGAGGCGCTGTAGAGACCTAATACCTTGACTGATTTTGATGATACACCAATCGATTCGACTCAGCCTTGCAAGTGTTACTTTAGCATGCCAATAATCGAAATTTGCCACAGAGACAACGAGATATTACAAAATGGAAAAAAATTAAATCGACGAACTACATAAAGTCGATTTGTTGAACAGGTATTCAACAATGATTTTTAGGTTTAAAGTTATTTAATATCATACTTATAACGAGTCACGGTGGATAATTTAGTATTTCGTTATTCTAGTTTAGTGGTGTGACCACGGAGTGCGAAATTATAATCTGAGTTCAAATCTAAGGCACCACCGCAGACTTAAAACAAGCAAAATATGTAGCTTTAATCCAAATTAGATTTTCAGTAATTAGATCATTGCAAATTCCTTAATAATCTCGATATTAGTCTCCTTTATTGAAATGACAAGATTGTGAAATTTACCGCCTAATAACAAAGTAAATGAAACCTAGATAAAAAATATGTAATAAAAAGAACTTGACTGGGTATAAAAACACGTGAAACAAAAAAAAACAAGCTCAGTTTAGAATATAAAAATAAAATCATAACAGTCAGATCCCATAGAGCCTTGTAAAATTTTAATAGGACCCAACTGCTATTCCTTATATTTCCATATTCTAAACTACTGTGCTTTCTTTTTTTGCTTCTTGTGTTTTTATTTATTTGACAAATTTATTAGTTTTATTACGTAGCCAATTTTTTTTTGTTTTTTTATAATATATATTTTAGAAATAAAAAAGACCAAACTAAATTAATTTGAGATATATATAAATATGGTCAAAATATATTCGCACGTCATTATTTCACTCTAACGATTTCATGGAACGTGTAAAACGCTACATAGACTGTAACGTTGAAGGAAATATTTATTTCTAAAGACTTAAGGATGTAGTTCACATTTGTAACGAATGTCGATAGGGATCGCGCGGTCAACGTGGTCTTTGTATCCAATTAGTAAATCATACATACTTCTTTGTGTGCCTGCGCCTCGCACATCACGACCTTTGCCTCACGTTGGAGCTTTGATTTGACGATTAGTCTCAATAGGTGTGTCAGCGGTTGTACGCGTGGTCGTGTCATCAGTCAGAAGCATGAATAAAATATATTTAGCTATTGCGGTTGTACTGGCAGTTGCGGCAGTTACTGTGAGAAGTGACGAGACACCCTCAGAACAATGCCCAGGTGAGAGAGTTCTATATAAATATTTCGCGCTGCGCAGTATTTTGATTGTATTAACTATATTATGTAACAAGGCACTGTTAATATTTAATTTAATATTTTTTAGTAATGTTGAAGGTTCATTTATTTTACGAAAATTTAAATAATTCAGTTTTATTTTTATTATTACTTAGCTACTTATTGAAAAACTTACTTAACAGCAATTACATTGTTATATGTGTAGGAATATTATAAAATATTTAGATATATATATTAACCTATAGAATTTAAATTAGTGTATTTATCGCACTTAAATATACCGTATATACTATTTACGAAGTGAGTCTCAAGCTCAAATATGAAATCATAAATTTTAATAGAGCTAATTTAATCAATTGGTGAAGTCAAATCATATACGTCTTCTACTTTGTCCTTTTTACTACATAGTACACAAAAGTTTATATATATATATTTTTAATAATTATATAATTTTGTACATGCATATTTAAGATCTTTTGCAATAATCTTAAATATATTAGGGTATTCATATTAAGGCGCCATATCGACCCATTTTCTCTCAAAGATTAAGGATTGCAATTTAGTAGAGAACATAGCACTCTTGGTACCAAATATATTTATTAATTATATACCAAATATTGGATGCAAATATAGTTTTTTTTATCATAAATATAACAAAACTATGCCCTGCGTGCCCTGAGTTCCTGATTGTAAATGATCCGCTTGCAAAGTAGGTAAGGACCACTTAATACGCAATTCCGGAAATTGACGGAATGTGAATAGCGGGGTAGCCTACTCCGCAGGAAGAGATGGGTTAAGATTTGTAATGTGTATATTTTATATTACTCAGTATTATATTTTTCATATGGTGGTATATGAAAAGCAATTAAATAGTTTCACCCTTTTTCCCGCATAGCAGTGTCGGCAATCTCAAACACCCTCTACTAAAGATTGAAAATATTATGATACATTTACACACTAACATTTATTCTAGTACAACCAAAGTTCTTTAGTCTCGGGTAGAATTGCCGCGAATACAGAAACCTTGAATATAGAATGGTAATTTATATGGGATTGTAGGGGATACATTCCTAGGTAACAAAATAAGAAACAAGAACATATATAAAAAAACAATTTTATTGAAGTCTTAGACTAGATACTAATTAATTATTATCTTCAGGCTTAGACAATGGTTTTAAAAGCTCCTTCATTTCATACTGACTCAGCATTCAGCAGTGGCATTAGCAATTTGCGTTTTAAAAATAAAACTTCGTTCCATGCCAAATATAGACTATGCCATTTGTAGGCACATACTTTAGGCGTAATTGTAGTGCCAGAGGGTCTTCAAGGTCCAAGTAGGCGCACGCCGGTTGCTCCCGCGCTCTACTCTGAACAGGCCACCGAGGGTGTCTCACTACCCTTGTCTCCGAGACGTGCCTAGCAGGATCCCGACGCCTGGGTTCACGGAAGACTCGCGTACACCTTGGTCTCGGCTGGTAGCGATCGAAGTGGAGCGCCATGAGATTTGAATGGGTATACGGACGGCCTACATCTGCCAGTACGGAGTCCCACATAACCACGAATATAGGAATTTGGTCGCATTTTTTTAATCTGCGAATAGTGAATACGCCAATGTAGGAAGCGCGAATAACGAGCTATGCCTGTAGGTATATTTGTAATAATTACAATGTATGTAGATAATATTTATGAGATATTCGTCAGACACTTTAAATTAATTAAACGTTAGGTGCTACGCATAAAGATTTCAAGGCTTCATAAAATATCCACTACCGACTTTTTTTATTAAAAAAAAACATTGGAAAATTAAGATATAATATAAGCTTCGCATGAACTTCCGTATTCGCGATACGATACGATTATAGTAATTACGTTTTTAGTACGCCGGTTCAGATAATTGAATTATGTATTAATAAATTATTATTACCTGTTACCGTTTTACGATAATATATTAGTTCAAAAAGCTATTTGTTATTATTTTAAAGTTATTTTAATATTTCCCTTTTTATTGCCAGTGTTAAATTGAGGTTTTTTAGATACACTCTAATCTAGTCAAAAAAACGTTCAATAAACAGTTGCATAACATAACATATAACTCTTTATTTTACACAATAAGATACATAATACATTTTGTGGAAATCGTAGAACAAAGCGTAGGATCAAAAAAGGCGGCTTTATCACTTATAGCAAAAGACAGTAATTCAAGCCAAGGAAGGTGAAACGTTTCTTAAAATACGTTGGAGTATCGGGATGGATGAGAACGGAGTGAAGAGAAGAGCGTGAAAATTCCGACGATATTTATATAAAGCCATCGAAGCTTTGAGCGATACTGACCGACGCGATCAAACTTCTTTAGTCAGAAAATGAACCAGGTTTTGAATGCGTTCCAAGTTGTGAAGTACTTCTTATGATAAATCTAGGCAGCATGTGTCTGCATAACCTAATATAAACAGGTTCTTCTATCTTCTAAACCTTCCGGCACAACAACAAACAGCAAATAGCACAGTACATTTTGCGCCTCAGCTTAGAAATATGAGGATCCCAGGAGAGAGTGCTGTCCACCTTGATACCTAGATTTTTAACAGTATTGCAATATTTCAATTTGCAATTGGCAAAGGTTATAGGGAGAAGGCCTAGGATTGCCGAGAATACATACTTGGGATTTTTTGGGATTTAATGACAGATCACATATCTTGCTCCAGGTACTTACTTGCAATGCCGCTTATATCCGTGGTCGTGTAGATCTGCAAGTCACCAACGTATAAAAGAAAGAGTAAAGACAAAAGTTTAGCAACGGAATTGATTAATGAATTGGTCGCAGTCGTGTAGGTAGAAGTAAAACCATTCAATAGCCCGAGAGGAGACGTTATTAGATTTAAGCATTTCAAAAGGATATAGAAATCAACAGTATACAAGCGTCAGAGAAGTCTAGAAGGGCAAGGATAGTAACATGTTAATTGTCGATTACAAATCTAATATCATAATTCACTTTTTTTAACGACGCAACAGTACTTTGCCGAGAGCGGAAACCAGACTCAAAGGGATATAAAATATTATTTTTAGTTAGAAAGATGAGAGTTGATGATTGACTATGCGTTCTAGAACTGTGGACAGAAATGGAAAGATGGTGATCGGGCGATAGTCTATCGTCTGGCTCCAAGTTTTTGGAAAAGCATTTATGGAGACGAAATGGTTGAAAATATGGACCACGATAGGAATAACAATGTCGATAGTCAAAAGGATAACTTTCCGACTGACGTAATCACTCTCAATGGCGTCGGATTTAATTGTCTCTATGTGCTTTTCACGTCATCACTGGAAACAGTGCTAAAATAGAAAGGTGTAAGACACGACAAGACAATACAGTGGGGATAGAGTTCATGGTTGATACCATGGTTTTTAATACGTTGGTTTAACAAGCTAACGTTTGAGAAGTGTTAATTAAAGCATCAAGATCTGTTTTGGCACATTACACAGCAGTTGTACCCGAAGTTCTATACCCTTTTCATCGAGAAACTTCCAAACTCTAGTAGAGCAGCTATAGTCAACATAGTTGTGAATAAAATTACATTGTGTACATATTTTTGTGTAACTATTTATAATAGGCACCTTTTTTCACGAATTTAGAAATATCTATTTTAACCACATATTTCTCTTTCGTTTCCTTATTGTTTGCAAATTATTGTAAGACTATTAAAATAATTATGATTAAATGGAATAGTGACAACGTTGAAATGCAAAGGTTTACATTTTTTCTTCTTCCAGCGAGAAATCTATGAAGTTAAAAAAAAAACAAAAAGCAAATAATATCCAGGATACAAGGAAAAAATTATGTTAGGTCATCATGGTGCGGTGGGACAGAAACTGATTGGAAGCGCGATTGATTGTGGGTTCGATGTCCACTCGCAGGATTTAAATTATTTTCGTTTCTCCGCTCTGGTTAGACAAAGCGCGACACTCGCCGTCAGGCGGAAAGTGTAAAATGGGGTGTCTTGACATTTGGTTCTCTCTGACATGCGACAATGCGACAAAAAGCGTCAAGAAATCTATGTGAATAACTAAATACTATAGTAAATGTGTAAATGTTTTAACAATTACGTTTAAGTTCTACCTATTGACGTTTTATTTTTCCTTTTTTTAAGTAACACAAGTATAGTGGAAGTAATATATTTGCGATCGTAAAAAAGTAATAACAATATACTAAACTAACTATAAATCATATATAAATAAAAACAAGATTTATACTTTGTTAAAAGGCTTACAAGTTGAAGATTAATGTTATCGTTCTTAAATAATGTAATGTAGATATAATATTTTTTATATATACAATGAGGTTTAATTTTTTTAGGTCATAACTTCGATAACCTTCACGAGCGGATTCAGGTTATTCCGTGCGGCAAAATACGCTGCAAGCTGCGCAAGGGTACCAACACCACAGTTGTATTCAAGTTTAAGCCAAGTAAGTTAATGTTATTTAATTAATCATACAAAGTGTCATCGGAATATTTTATTCTACATACCTATATCGTTTATAATTACAGTTTAATATAATAACTTTGGACATAATGGGGCCCAACTCCTTTTATAATTAGTTTTATATTATATATTTTTTAGTTCAGTTTCATTGACTTCATTTATAAGACGGTAAATTTCGCAAACTTGTCATTTCACTGTGATATCTAATACAATAATAGATGTCGTGCATGAAATTCAAATGTTTATAAGTAGTTTTTACATCCACACATTTTATTCTTCAAACATTTTTTCACAAAGTACAATGATTTAAATTTTATTATAATGTTCCATATTACTGTTTTCATTGGTACTTTAAATTTATCTACCTAGAGGCAAATTTAGAATAGATTGTAAAATGCTATTATCGACACGTACGTGTCTGAGTGTACACTCAGACACATATTTTTACTATTTACTTTATATCGAAAGTAATTTGCTATTATGAGCGTATTATTGAACGTCATTGAATTTATCAGGAACATTGATCCAGAAAATTGCCGTCTGGCCGCATATTTTAAATCTATAATATATCTACTTATGAATATGAATTACTTGTTCATACTTCGGCATCTGGTTACAAAAAATACGAACATTGATGTATTTTTTGCCTAGAACTAGAAACATAGAGAAACGATATCTCATTAGTTTTTTTACCTACTAGTAAAGTAGGCCATCGTGGGGCAGTGGGACGGCGTCTGACTGCAAACGCGATTGGTTGTGGATTCGATTCTCACTCGGTGCAATAACCATAATTTAATATTTTCATTTCTACGCTCTGGTGAACAAGGCAAAGCAACGGTGTTTCGCCACTCATCACGCAATGTCTTTAGTTCGGGCGGAAAGTGAAGAAGGGAGAGAAGAAAAGAGAAAGAGCAAAAAAAATGTAAAGTAGCCAAATAAAAAGTAGTACAGCTTAGTTAGCTTTGATATAGGATAATTTATATTCCTAAAATTGGACTGCTAAGACTGAAGGTAGATACATTGCCTCTCAGCTTGCGTGGTAATTATAAAGAATAAATTTGTCAACTATACGAACCATTGTATCTCAGTAATTGCAAGGCTAATTTTTAAAGGCCATTTTTTAAAGATGATTTTGGATCATGGTAGTAGTAGGTAGGGTAGGCCCTACCTACTACTACCATGATCCCTGACCGGCTGTCATGGTCGCTGGTCGCCTATCCTGACACCCGGCTGGGCGTACCGCCCGGACAACGAACAACTCTTTCTCATTTAGACACCCCTATCCCTCTGTGGAAATGTGTCTAAATCTTAAGAGCTAACTAAGAGCCAATGATCCAAACTCAGGGACCCACCCGGAGCACAGCCCTGTACCGTCTACCCTCTTCCCCGCGGGGCGAGAGAGAATACAAGCGAACTATAGATGATTTTATAACTCTTCTATACGACTGATGGTTTCGTAGATAATTTAAAAACCAGCTGGCCCACTTTTTCCAAGATTGCAATCGTAGAATAAACCCGTTCCGTTTGTACGTCCCTCTTTGCCATCTAAAAATTTAAATTGCGTACTCTGGCAACTTCTAAGCCTAACAAAATATTACATTTCAATTGACTAATAGGTATTCTGCAATATTATAACATGTTAATTTTTTTTTATCTTTATAAGTGAAAACTTAAATTTGTTTATTTTAATTCAAAAATAATTAACATAATGTTCATCAAATGTTTTCAGAGCATGAAGTAACAAAACTTACAAACGATGTGTACGCTTTAATCGGTGGACTTCCACTTCCTTTCGTCGGCGTATCAGGAGTGAATGCGTGTGCGCAGGTCAAGCGAGCGGACTCTGGGGAGCCCGCGCCCTGCCCGCTAGCACCCAATCAAGAATATGTATACACCAATTCCTTCCCCATAGAACTGTTTTATCCACAAGTTCCTCTTCGTGTCCACTGGGGACTCAATGACGGCCCTCGAAATATAGTGTGCTTTGAAGTTCCCGCCATAATTACACCGATGAAAAAAAATAATTGATATATTCTATTAAGAATTGATGTATCGTAAAAACCATTACGATTTTCATTTTTAAATTTAACATAGAAGACACGAGTGATTTGTAATATTCATTTTTTTTATAAATAAATGGTAATAGTAAAACAATAATTAAAATTTCTTACATTTCATACTTTTTTACCCTACAAACCTTTTTTACCTATATACATTATATAAGTTTTTATACATTATATAAGTAAGTTTATTGGCTTTATTATGACAATAGATATTGACACAAACACAAAAGAGATTGACAGACACACATATTTTTTTGTAATTATAATTTTATATTTATAAAAATATGTATCTAGTTAAGTGTTAAAACTTTTTGATCGACAATTACATTTAGTGTACATATTTCATGTTTAAAAACTGTATATAAAATATTACGAGAGTATAAATATATTAGCGTTAGTGCAAAAGAAGCTTCAGTGTTTTCTGGGAAAATATAAAAAAAAAAAACGAATATCACATAAATATGTTAGTGATATATACACTTAACGTGAACTTCTTAGACCTATTGTAAATTTGGAAGTTAAAGTGTCGAATGAATAAAATTTGATGACTTAAATAGCGATAACTTAATTAATTAGACATATTCTTCGGATATATTAAGTTTTCGTTCGTTAAGAAACTATTTCTGAAAATCATTTACTCCACAACTCTCTGTGGAATTTCATAACAATAACTTATAGGTATGTTATATGGAAGCCGTTTCAAATCTAGCCTCAACATATGAAACGGCTGCCATAAATACACATCTATAAGTTTAGCTTAATATAACTTCATTTTGTCCTGTCAGGCGCTACTTATATTTCAAAAATATAAAACATTAAAAGCCAGATATTTTTATTTAATATTTTTATTATATCTAATGTTTAAAATTATTCTACGTGTACATGCTACATTTGAGCCACTTTTGCTTTAAAAACTTTCTGTGATTATGAGTAACCCTCAACCTAACAACAAACATATGCTACGTTACAATAATTGTGACAAATTTATTGTTTTTTTGTTTGACATTTGCCTATCAAAATTTTGTTATATTTAAAACGATGTACTTTTTAAAGACGTCTAAGATATTTTCACGGGTACCTCAAAACAGATAATATCTTTTTCTTTATGAACCAGTGCCCAGTGCACTATTACTTCGATAGAAGGATAGAAGCTAAGAATAGGAAAACTATCTTTGTAGATATATTTGGTGCCAGCCTTGAGAGGACATGAAGTTTTCTCTCCATTTTCAGTCTCTAATTTATCGCAAATTGAAGCGCCGTCGACTCCGACGAATGGTAGCTGCACTCCAAGAACTTCAGCTGCCACGTGGTCATTAACTGCATCCATATCAACCTCTGAAACGGTTTTATTAATTTTATGATTACTTAATAAAAATGTATATTTTTTTGTGAATTTAAATATCATAGTACCTAATTAAATTTAAAATCTAGCTAGTGTCTGTCAGATTTTCGTTGTATAATAAGTAGATAACTAGTCTCTAGTAATGTGCTTTTCATGTCAGTAATCATTGTTTTAATTAAACGAAAACAGAAGTAATAAAAATTAAACCTAAAATAAAATCTATCCTAAAGGAAAATAAAAGTAATTACAAGCGTGATTGACATAGAGAAAATGTATTTTTTTTTATTTTGACACATCGTTATGTGAACTAATTACACAATTAGGATTAGAATGAAATATTAAGATTTAATAAGATGTTCTATAGCTTGATTAGTATAGGTCTATACTGTATACATGTAAAAAAGGAAAATATACCTGGTGTAAAAGTAATGGTGATATGTTGGTTAGTTCCTTTCTTTAGGCGACACGGTACTTTTTTACATGGTGACAACTGTATCAAGTCTTTGAGGCCCTCAGTTGACTGACCTGAAATTCAAAACAATTAAAGCTATTAAACGAAAACCTTCACGGCGAATATCATAGAAATTTGGTACTTGCAATCTTGATTCAATATATCCGAAACATTAAATATATAACAAAGATTTTAAGTCAGATTCATTTTTATATGAGCTGAAGGCATATCAAAGAAATGTTTGCTTCGTGAAATGATAGGGCGTTTCGACTCAGTCACATTATATTGGCCAATTAAATTTGACAATAATGCTTAACGTCTTACTATTTGGGAATCCACAATTACCATATCATAAGGAAAAACCTGAACATTATATACATGTTAAATTTTACTGAGAACATGAATTCAGAATAAAACAATTAATTACGAGAAAATGTTCGAACTTACAATGTTAATGATAATTTATATTTAGAAAATATCATCATCGTAAGTGTCTACCTCAATCTTACAAATTAGAAGTCAAGCCGATACTTGATTGGCCTCTAGTACCTACATATATTCTTAGTGTTCAGATTATCGATTATAGAATCGGACGGCAGAAGGTTCAAAAGAGCAAAGCTCAAAAGAGCAAGATTCTTACAATAAATAAAATAGATAATAAGTAAAGCTAATAAAAATGTGTTAAAATACATAGCACGAGCAAGCTATCCCAGACTTATTCTGTAAAACAATTTTTTATAAAACATATAGAAATAGTTATCTTGAGCGGACTTTAACATGTGTTTTATGTCCAAAATGGTTTTTCGTTAGCTTTATGAATAATATGCATGGAAGGGCAATTAAAGACTTAGAATATTATTTAATCTAAGTGGCAAACGTTTTTTACTGACTTTTTACCGATT
The DNA here is from genome assembly GCA_038994665.1 of Podotricha telesiphe. Lineage (NCBI taxonomy): Eukaryota > Metazoa > Arthropoda > Insecta > Lepidoptera > Nymphalidae > Podotricha > Podotricha telesiphe. Next base: position 664,119 of record JAOYRR010000313.1, on the reverse strand, counting down.
CTTTTCACCTGTATTTGATGTGTTTTAGCAGGTATCCGCCAATATAATTTCGTCCATGACCTTAAATCTTATGCGAAACGTGACACATTTATTAAGTAACATTTAATTTATTTTAAGATCTAATGCAATATCATTTTTGTGATTTTACTGGTACTATATTTATATTTCCTTAAATATTAGCTGTAAATAATAGCTATGTATATAAATCAAGGTATTTATTCTTATTCCACATAATTTTTCCCCTATTGCAGGGTAGTTTTCCATTTTCTGCATGAAATCGAGACATCACGTGCTAAGTGGCGGAACTGAATGGCGCACTATGTCTTACCAGTGAAATTAATTTTAATATAATCATTCCCCCGAGAAGGAACCGAACCCACAACGAATCGCGTTTCCAGTCAGACGCTGTCCCACTGCGTCTGGATTCCACCACCACTTTATTTCATATATAATATTGTTCGGCTAAGCTATTATTGTACAGTACTAAAGTATGTACGAACTGATTTTGTTTACAACACATAAATTGAATACAATTACACAATATACTAACTACATAAGTAGTAGTACGAGAGTACAGAAGTAATAAAACATTACCTATGTATTTCCTCTACTTAAGTCAATTACACTTAATTGTTATCAATCTATTAGTTAAGATGCTTATTAGGATAGCTTCTATGTTATTATACCTTTATTATATATGGAATTCGCATTGCTTTATTTATTTTTGATATTGTAAGAAACGACAGTTATAATGCATGCTAATAAATACTGAAGCATCTTTTAGTTTTTCCACACAGCAGGATACTAGAGACAGAATCTAGTGTCAAAATACTCAAATGTTTCTTGCTTGACTTGTTTTACCAGAGCATGAAAATGAAAATAATTTAAGTACAATTTATTTAATAAGTTCTTTGATAATTGCGATTATTACACATTTTGACTCAAAGTCTACCTGTGACCACGGACTACTGTAAAGTGTTCGAAACGTCGGGTTCTAAAAATGTATTTTCGAATACCAAAATTATATGCGATTAATCCGGTTAAAATAGTTTCATAATTTATTTATTTACAAAATTTTGGTTTATTTATAGGTTATTTATATAGAAATGTATTCGAGAGTAAGAACCCACAATTATAGATAACTATGAGACATTGCTCCACTGCTCTATTAATGCTAACAAAACGAGTTGAAATTATATACCTATATTAATAATCGACTGGAATAGAACTTTGTCGCAATTATAGCACAAAAGGAAAAAAATACGAATATGATAAAAGACTAACATATATTTACCTATGCTAACGAAATTGCTATATTTAATATGAATATAGGCACTGTATAACATTTTCTATCTTGGCGCAGGACAGCATATAATGACTGCAAACTCGATTGTTTTGTTCGGGTTTGATCTTCACTCGGAGGAATGATTATATATATATATTATATATAAAATTATTTTCATTTCTCCGCTCTGGCAAGACAAAGCGCGGCGTTGAGTTCCGCCACTCAACACTCAATGTCTCGAATTAAGGATTTTTTTATCTAAGCAGTAACATTTTTACATATACTAAGCAACACAACTTTCACTACTATTGTACAGCATGGGTACAACAACGAGATGTTTAATATGAAGATGAATGAATTTCAGCAAGAATTACACAAATATTTTTCCCCTTTCCCTTTTAAGCAGCGAAATGGATCGTCAAGATATGTGTAGGTGGAGAGAAAAATATTGCTATTCCATGGAATTCCAGAAATCGGAAGATCTTCTGGCAACAGCTGTCACTGTATCACACAGTGAGTGACACAGAGGTGGCACTGTGTGTGACACAGGTTACAAATAATTTGAATCTTACAGATTTTTCAAGCTCTCATATAATGTCGTCGTATAGGTATGGGCGTCGTATAGGTATGGGTCCTACTGAGAAGTCTCGCCCCATCGTCGTCATAATTTTAGACGTTACATTCTTAGAGATAAAGTCTGGAATGGTAAAACCAAGCTGAAGGGTACTGGAATTAGTCAGAGTTTTTAGGTTTTTAGCGCAATCTCGTCATCTTTCTTCAGGCAAGGCAGCACTTTGGGGTGAGTAAGTCCTGGACCAGAGATGGAACATCCATGTGATAGTTCCTGACGACACTAGTTGGGTTGAGTAGTCGAATTGAGTGTTCTTTAGAACTGGTAAACCTAATGAGGTCCAAATCGCCCCAAAATACTGTTCCAGTTTATAAAACTATATAAAAGGTAAACAACTAATGTTAATTTATACAAGAGATTTAAAATAAAACCAGACGTGACGCTTTTTGCGTGTAACTTACTAGCTTATACATATGTTACGACTACAAATATCACAATGCTTGTTTGTTTAATTTTTTTTTGTATAACACAAGTATAGTAAATAAAATTATTATATTATGTACAGAATTGATTTTTATAATCTTTTATTATATATATAGCTAGATTTATATTTAGGTATATTTTATTTAAAGGTATGTTAGCCTTATATATAAAAGAAGAAGTGTAAATGTAGTCTTGTGTTTATAAATTATATGTATTTTACATATATTAAATAAATTTAGCGTGTAGTAATTCTGCTGTAGGCGATATTCCGAGCTCCAAACCCCAGATATATCTGTTATTTATGTACACATAGTTATAAACTTCCTGAATAAAAACTAAAGGCACTATTATTTTTTTCAAGTTGCGAAGACTATACCTTGCTTTTGCCAGTTAAATATCTTATTTTCGTCTTAGATTAGCGTCAGGCTTATCTAAATAATATCACGTAATTTCCAAGATGACAGGGCACACACACGTACATGTACATGTCAAGCCAATGAAAATAGTACATTTTTACGCAACCTAAGCAGTATAAGATTGGTTTAGGAAAACAATTGATGTTTTAATTAAAAATACTGATATAGTTAATATAATATGATAATTTAATGATGGTTTAACAATACAAGAACGTTTTTACAGAGGACAATGCGTAGTAATTTACTATTTGTATACTAAATTTACATAGACAGTCTTAGTATTTCTAATACTAATGTTTATTATTCGTGAGACATTTTCATTTGTAATAAAAAGGTCACATATGCATATGATCATATATTTCAATACCCACAAGGACTGCTTCACCAATTTATGATGTTTTTATACAATAAGGAAGATGTTATTTCTTTTAACTGTTTTTATAAGTGCATTTGTGATAAACCGTAGTAGAATATTGACTACATAATATAAATAAATTAAATGGTACCGCGTAAATCCCCAAACTATTGTTCGAATATGAAACAAACTAAATTACGGACATGGCTTGAATTAACAATCAATATTGTAACTGAAATGGTTGAGTGATTCGAGCACAGGTATCTATCTACATATGGTGTAGTGCACTAGCATATTAACGAAGCTCGATACGAACACAACGGTGATCATGGTCAAGGATTACATGTCTCAGGTCTTCTATGTAATTAGACGTGAGTAATTCTGAGAAGCAGGTCTTGTTTTTTATAAAACATATATACATGCAGAAACTTATAAAGTGTTTATGTTATAACAAAACCATTTACAGACGTTTAAAGATACAGATAAGAGTATGTTTATTGCTACTGTAATTCTGTAATACTAATGGACACTTAACCTATTAGGCATATTAATAAATAATTATATTATTTCACATAAAAATAGTCAAGTCAGTTCGAGTGCCCATCACGGTGGAACGGCCCCTGGGGGAACCTCTATCATTTTTAATTTGTACCTACTATTCCGCGTGTAATGAAATATCTCCTTGCAGGTGTCACAGTATTTAATATCATAAACAATGGGGAAGTAAACATTAATGCTCAAAGCTAATGCAGTTGAATTGCTTTTTATAGCCAACACGTAACTTGATCGTTAATCGTTTTATTGTACGTAATTGATGCCTGCGTTCTTAGAATATATAGTTATGGAACTTCGCGTTTAGGTTAAGAATAATAAAAATAAGTAAATTGTCTTGTATGTACAAGTAATTATAGATAAAGCATAGTTGCTTTATGTAGACTTAGGAACCTAAATGATAAAAAAAAATTCGCTTCTTTGAATGTAATGACATTTTCTAGTAATCGTTATTTGGCATAAAAACAGTGATATCAAATGAATGTAAGTAAAAAAAAGAAAAAATAAAGAATTCAAATCACAGACTGCATTATTACGGCCTCACAATAAAATGTTTCCGTCTTGATATCTACGTAGGACATGTTTGCGGAAACAAACATTAGCCTATGTGCTTGTCCACATAATACTTATGTATAAATTGTATGTTATTCACGTACTCGCTTCATGTCACACGGCACATATTTTTAATCCAATATTATTATTATATTATTTATTTCTTACATAATGTGCTGTATATGACACGAGTATTATCTATAAAATGGGGTTTATGTATATCAACACAAAGTTTATTTTTTACTACATATTACAACATAGGTACCTAAATAAAACTTTAAACATATCCTAACTACTAATGAACGTACTATAAAATTTAAAGGATTTAATTATTTCAACAAATTACTTTGGAAGCATAATCTTTTGTATTCTTGTTTTTAATAATTGTACATCACTAATTTTTTATTTGTATAGGTACCTAATAAGAGGATTGTTTTGAATTTAGTAATTCTTAACCTGTGGGCAGTAGTAAGATTCTCAAATGTTTAACTTTTACTCATTATACTAGTACCTGTTTACCTATTTTTGTACACTATTTACTATATTTTCGACCATTTGCTGTTTATCATATTTGTAACGTTTTAAAAAGATGTATGTTGATATAAAAATGAGAATATACTTTTAAAATAATTGTACTTAATTTAAGTTTTTGCAACATTGTAGCAGCTTTTTGTAACTCAAATGTGGTTTGAAAATAAAGAAATCAGGTGAATCCACTTTTTCAAAACATTAACATTTAACCCACAGTACATCACACAGTAAGTAATACGTATCATTTTCACATTTTAAAATATGGTATTATTGCGCTATTTATTCTTAAGTATATAAATAGCACTTAATGCTATTTATTTTATATATTCTATGTTTATTTTATAATAACTAACCATCCACAACTGCCATAACTGCCGCAATCAATCAAATTTTCTTAATTTGATATAATTAGTTATTTAATTTTACACTTTTTTTATTTACATACTGTGTAAATATACCAATAAATCTATTTGATAATTTATTAGTATATGTCTAATGAATAATAAAAAAGCTAACAAAGTAACAATTAGTAAATCTACTAAACAAAAAACTGAACGCAGTCATGTACATATTTTTGGCATGAACATGCAGCACCCAGCTGCGCCACACATTAAGTTCAACATTAACTCTATTTCTCTACAAAAATAAAGATTTGAAGGTATATCAATTAATTATCTATAAATTTACTATTTGAATTATAAATATTACGGTGCCTTAATAAAAATATATCCCAATAATATTTATACCCTTACATTGTCATTTTATAGCAAGTACACATGACCGATATTTAAGTATAAAATAAATTATATAATGAAATTGGTGAAAAACCATTAACGAAACGCTTGTACGCTTGTTGTTTGTACGTTTTAACAATGATATGAAATAAAAAAATTATTAGAAATTTGTTAAAAAGTAAACATTTCATTAATATTATTATATTTAGTAAATAATTATAATATTGATGTGTAATAAATGTTTTCACAAGAAATAGTTACAAGTTACATGTAATTTAGCCAACTACCTAACTACTAACTATTTATCTAGTTCTAATTAATCCATTATTAAATTATTATACGATAACTTTAGCTAGCATCAATATGTACACAGTATTCTCACAAAAAAACAACCATACCTGATATTTCAAATTAAAAAGAGCTATTGTCATTTTATATAAAACGGGCTTAACCAGTAACTACTAAAACTTTTAATTTAAAGGTAGTTACAATATAGTTCTATATAATTATTTTTTTATAATGTTTTGAAAACATTTTGTAACCGAATTGCGTACAATAATATGAACAAACTTTTGTGTGAGAAGTTCTAGCATAGACTGGCAAATACGAAAGCAGGTCGAGGAGTAACGGTTACATAAAGAAAGTACTAACCGGGGCATTGCCGTACGTCAGTGGCTGCAGCGATCGCCAACAAAGTACACACAACCACACTCAGAGGCCACATATTGATACAGACTGTTTCCTCCCAGAGACTGGTCAAGTGACTGTGCTAGCTGCGCCGGTGCACTCGCTTTAAACACTTGCATGTCGACCAAATCCTTGTTATTATTTCTAAATAAATAAAAACATCTATGCTTTACGCTTTAAAGCTCATTATACAACAATATTTAACTTGTTAGTTGTTCCCATTGAATGGTATTATCTTTGTGTCAAATATTAATGTTAAATATTACAGTTTATATTTCAAACAAAAGATTACATTATTTTATTTATACTAATGTAGCTTTATTTATACTATTTAGGATATTTTAGGATATTTTATGAAACTTGTTTGATATTTTTAAGAACTTGATTACCATATTGTGTAAAACGATACATATAAATTGAATATAATCTGTTCTATAATAAAACAGATTAATATAGTAAAACAGAACAAAATTATATACGAGAAAATAATTTAGGCTGATAAAAATATAGTAATGGAATAAGATACCTAAATTTTTAAACTTTTTGTATGTCTACTTGCACGCGCTTATCTCGAACGACTGTTGAATGGTTTTTTTTACAACATTCTACTTGGAGAAAGCCCCCGCGATTTGATGCGGGCGAGAAAACAGTTTGTCAAATGTTTAAAATCTGAGTTATATACATTACTATGAGTTATATATTGTTAACACTACGTTATAAAAGTAAAATGTATGTTTATGAGGACAATTAAAAGTCGGTGGTGAAATGAATGAAATTTCAATGGCTTCATTACGATCACCGATCAATGTACCGATTACTCAAAATTGGTCGTGCTTTATAAATTATTAAAAAGGTTTATAAGCTACTAGATGTTATGTTTCCGGTATTAATTATTAGTTTGTTATAAATATCTGATAAATAAATGTAAGGCAATTTTAAATTGAAATTACGATTATGTTCTATTGTTTGGCTTGGTTGAGGTGTTTTTATATAAAAATTGTTTTCAATCTCTCCTTTTTAGTCTTTCAAAGGGTCCATACGGTTAGTAGAGGGTTGATCATAGCCAAAAGTCTCGTATTTGTTATGTGTCATTTCAAAATCATTACAGTAGGGTTCATAATAAAAGTCATAAGGGAAATGGGCTGATATGTAATCTGATTCAACAACACTTCCATTGTACAATTCGTTGAGTTTAAACCCTTTGTTGAACTTTAGCAGAACGAGCAATCTTCATGCTAACATCGGTACCGAGATTATTAATACGCTGAGATGGTATGAAATCAAATTGTTTTGTGTGGGTGGGTTTCATGCTTGACGATGGCTGTGGCTGCCTTTGTTGTGGACGGTAACCAAAGGACTGTTGTGGTCCAAATTAAGGACGCAAGTTATTTCAAATATTAAATTTAGTGATATAATTTGCGGACTATTTTACTGGGTGACGTTAATAAAATGTTGGGTTAAAAATAGGTTTTGAATTTATCGTTGGTCTGGGCAAAAATAATATAGGTTTAGGTGCAGACACTTGCTCAAAAGGCATTCATTTAATAAAATGTGAATTAAACTTATGTACGGTATTGTAAGATTGTTATGAAACTATATTAATTTAGTCCGAATTGTATATTGTGCATTAAAATTCTGCCATAAGGAAGGGCGAGGGTGTCTTCTAGTGTAAAGTCCAGAAGAACGTAACCTTACTAATTGAACAAGATGTTCAGGCAAATTACACATGAGCACATTTACAGCCATACTATCTATACAAATAAAAAAAAATGGTGTGTTTGTTTGCAATATTAAAATAACCACTTTTTACTAAATCCATATGCATATATACAAGGTACACATACCAAATTGTTTTTCAATTTTTGTCGGTCTGTTTGTTCCGGATTTCTTTGATGGGACTTTCACTGGCAGATAGCTGTTGTAATAAGGAGTATCTTGGCTACTTTTATCTTAAAATTCCACACGAACTAACTCGCGGACACAGCTAGTTATATATAATAACTTTATCAGCTTTCATTCGCGCCTCTTCCATTTCGTTTACCTTAGATACAAGAACGGACGAATGGCAAATTTCTATGACAAAATTCCGAAAAAGATTCCGTTCATTTTTTTATTCTATCCCTGTACACTGTTAATTACGTGTATCTCTCTCTCTGTAAGTGTATCATTAGTAGTTGTTTTAATTAGCATGTATCTATATAATTTCTTTCAATCAGAGCATCTGCATCACCAATTAGTCTATTTACTTAAAGTATGCATAAGGTATATTTTTTGCCTCATTACCGGCCAATCTAGAACCGATATACTCACATTTTTGAATATATAAGTCAAACACAAATGTGAAATGAGAGCCAAGTATTATATTTATATGCTATATGCCTTGGTTGTTGACTTCAACGACAAAAGAAGGGAGATCTAAATGAATGCCAAGTTCAATGGTCAGGTTACAAATTTATTTATAAGATAAAATATATTATAACTAAAAATATATTTTTCTTCTTATAACTTACAAACTGAATAAATTGAAGGCTAGGTCTGACTAGGCTAGTGTTCATATGAATTTACGATAGACAACTATACTTTACTCTTAGTTATCTTCTTAGTTAAAGTATCTTAGAGACTGTACTCTTAGTTTTAAGAAGTTAAGAGTACTAAAACTGATATGTTAAGATTAAAAAGAAATTCCATAAAAAGAAAGACCATAAAATCCACAGAATGACCAGCTATCATCAATTTTGGTTGCCGATTCTTACATTACAGCCACTATAAGAGCGTAAACGTTCCTAATAGAATAAATTAATTGAAAGCTTATAATAAAATGATAAAAAATCACTAGCCTCAGATTTTTTTCCTTTGTATTCACTCAATTAAATATATCCCATCTGGACGCTAAATTTTAATTTTGGACGTTAATATCTAAATAACCGTTTCAAATGTATTAATGAAATTTGTATCTCGTGTGATACATAAATGTGAGCCAAATTTGACATGTCTATGTGAGATAGTTTTTAAGGCACGAGGGGGTGAAAAGTGGTTCCAAATGTTTCGTGTAAAATAACACAGTCAGTAGAATTTTTGTAAGTCTGTCTGTTACTTTGGGCGTCAATCTACTAAACAGAAATTAATCAATTTTGGTATGGTAGGAGATTGCAGTCCGGAGGTACATACAGGACAGCTTTTATCCTGACATTAAATGTATTTTTCGTAGTATAAATAAAAAACTGCAATAGTCAATTTACTGTACAAACTATAACTACTAAATAGAAAAGAATGAATTAGAATTAGATCCATAAAGTAAGAACAGGTTGCGCCATCTGTTATCAAATATTTATGTTAAATAAAAGTTTAAAAACGCACATTTTATAAGAAACTTATAATCATTTTTGGAAAACGTATAAAATTTGAACGCAGCGGGATTCAAACGCGCGCCTCGTGGAAACCGTCCAAGAGCTCTGACCGCTAAGCCAGCCATGCAGAAAAAAAATATTTTTGACTGCGAAGAATTCCGAAAAAAATTGTTACTGTTCATCCTAGTCATCCTTAAGTGATAGGCATATATACCAATCATAGCAAACTAATATATTAAATTGTTTTCATTGTATCTCTTAAGGTTTAGCCAGAGTAAGGAATATAAGCGAACTAAAATATATTTTATCTCTATCGAAAATATTCTATATTAAATTATTATTAATTCCGCTTTTATATTTCAACTATTACATTTATTCTTCTACTTTTTGTCTGTGTGTTTGTTTGTTTATGCGGTGGTGCACGCTAATCTCAGAGACGGCTTAATTGATTTGAATTAAGTTTTAACTATTGCATTTTGGTAATCTTGCAGGAAGGTCTAACTAACCTCATTTATATATATTCAATTATTTCTTAGGTATACATACGCCGTGTAATAAGTCATGACAAATAAGAAATGGAAGCAGAAAAGAATAGTATAGGTTATCAATAATAAAGACAATAATAAAGTAGCCTCTAGTTTTGTAGCTACCTGGTCACGTGTGATTTTTTTATTTAATTTTTAATGTACATAAAATCTTGACAGACAGATAAATATAGAATAAAGATATAGATATATACATTATACTGGTTGGACTGGATATAGCTATATAATTTTGTAGAACCATATTTAGCGCTAAATCATGTTTATTGCAATAAACTGTAAATACAAAATTATATAATCACCACAAAACAGTTTATATAAAACAATTCGTTATGTTATCTATTTTTTGTCCTTTTCGTCTTGTTTACACTTAACTAATACATGGCTTTTTCTTAATGACATTATAATAGTTACTTACGTGATCATCAAATATATTATTTCGAGAACATGTTTTAGATTTTGAAATGAAACTATTTTTAACCGGATTAATCGTGTATAATATTGGTATTCGAAAATACATTTTAGAACCCGACGTTTCGAACACTTTACAGTAGTCCGTGGTCACAGGTTGTCTACCTAGTCTGGAGAGTTAAAAATAGTTTCATTTCAAAATGTGTAATAATCGTGAAAATCAAAAAGCGTATTATGTTTTAAATTTTCTTTTAAAATTATTAAATCAAAGTAGAATAAGTTTTTATTTAAAAAAATAAAGTTTATAATCAGTTTTACCGGTCTCTGTAACTGTAGATCTAATTAATGGTAATAAAGTTTTGCAAACAAAATGGTTTGGTTTCCGGTTTTCAGAAAAATGGAAATGGTCTTTGGTTTTAATAAATATACAATTGTGCATAACCAAGGTAATAGTAAATCCATGACTAGTGACTACTTATTTTTGTACAACCTCCTTATACGCAAGTAGTATAAATAAAAGACCTCGAGGATACAGCTAACTGTGAAAAAATAATAATATCAAAATAGCTTCTGACATAAGTAAGCAACATGGTGAGTTAAAGCTTGTTTTAATTTTTTATCTTTAATAATTGATTATAAATATATATATTTTTAACATTTTTTAAAGTGTTACTCCCACACTTAGGAAATTGAAACTGATGCTAACAAAAAATATAAGTTGTAATAAACGTATATGAATTTCGACGCAGCTGGATGTACAACGCATGGCTTAGCGGTCAGAGCGCTTAAACGGCTTTCAAGAGGCGCAGGTTCAAATCCCGCTGCGATGAAATTTTTAACGTTTTCTAAATATGTCTTTTTTTATAAATATTTGTTTTAAATCTTAATACGATAAACACATAATACGTCGCTTATGTTGCATACTGTGTAAGATTATATTTTATTCGGTATTTTTGCAGTAATAGACTTGTTCATAAGATTGTCTATAATAAGCACTTAGACAAAAACATGTAGGTACCTACTTTGGACTCTACATTACTAATATTATAAATTACTAGTTAATATAGATAACTGTTGTAAAATAGGCTATTTATTAGTCTTATTAGTTGTCAGTAAAAATCTTTAAAATTTATTTATTTGGTACTATATTTTTTTATTGCTTTAACGTTTCAACTTTCAAGTTTTATAAGTAATTTTAAATCAAACATTATAAAAGTAAAGAATATATTTAGCTGGTTCACATCCAACTATGCTCAAATTTTATACACAATGTATTAAGCGTATTTACCATAGGATTACATAATACTACATTAGTCTAAGTGCTTTTCACATAGGACATATTACAACATAGGTGCAGCAAAGTTAAGTCAACTTAACTTAACTTAACACTTTGTCAAATTAACTTGAAATTATGCTGGTGAAAATCGCGGGTTACCTGCACACTTGATACACGTTTCCCAACTTTTATTCTCCTATTTCTCTATTTCGCCTTACTGCTTTAAATTTGAAATGCGAAGTGCGAGTTCTGGTACTATCTGATACATGCATATCAAACGGCCATATATTCTGCCAAGTTTCATGTTCATAGCAATACCTAACCGAAAGATGCTAATCATACTAATACCTACTTATAATATTAAATGTGGTGGGGCTGAACCCTTAGTAGCTGGCTAGATAGTGGCTGAGTAGTCCGAATCAGATAGAGCTAAACAATACGCTTAATGGCGGTTTAAAAATAAAAATAATAATTTACTTAAAATATTAAGTCCAGTCTCTTGTGTTTACAATTTTAATAATGGAGTGCTTCTAAAGTGACACTCACTTAAATAGTAGGTGCGTAAAGTATTACTTGAAGGCAAATATTATACTTTTTTCCTTCTTCTTGTTATAGGAACAACGACATAAGTATTTTAGATACTTTAGATATTTTAGATAAATGCAACCAGTTTAATAAAATTTTCCGTCCTCCTATTTTTTGTGAAGACACCTTGTAAAATTTGGTGTTAAAAAAATGATTGTATAATTTGTCTGAAAAATACGCAATACATAAAAAAATTATGTATGTTCAAGGTCTTTAAAACAAGCTTTATACATGTAAGTAGCGTTTGTTGGTCTTCAACTTTTATTGCATTTGTTTGCAAAAAAATAGTGACGTAATGCCTTTCAAACTAGTTTAGACTTTATAAAACAATATTTCTACTTTGCCTTTCTTTGCTCTTTGTCAGATTTTTGTTAAAAATATGAAGCTAAATCGTACAGATGATTCATACCAGGGTTATGTTCAATCGCAGAATTAATAAAATTCTCAATCCCGCGGGATCCCGGATTAACATTAGCCTCGGATATGAATCCATCATTTTAGATCTAAATTTTTCTTCTTCCTTTTATCTTCTTTAGTTATCTACGTGCCTGTGCCAGTGCACCGTGCCGCCAATCACTGAGCGATCGCGCTCACTATAGGTCGAGTGCAAGTTTATTTCTAAGCCCTCAAATCTCACGGATCCCTCACCCGTAATCCCGCAGAATCCCGCAATACTGAGCTCTAATTAGAAGCCCTAATTCAATCATTTGTTTAATCTTTATGTGTCTTTCTGGTTTTGTGAGTGTGAGAACTTAGATATCTACTTAACGTTTCGGGCTATGGTAATAAAAAAATCTCTTACGAAATTTAAAGAATATTCATGGATACTTCTTTTGTGTACACACCATGTAAAGAATGTTAATCTCAGATAAAATTTTGAAAATTACATAAATTCTTTAACTACAATATATTAACGATTATTCACAATATTGAGTAACTAAAAACCATTTGAATACCTATCTTAACAAACAGGACCTTCAAATCAATTTACAAATTAAACACAATAAATATTTCAATTAATATTTTATGCAAAAAAGTTTTTATATAAAAAAAAAGTATAGACGAAGAGAAAAAGAAATAAACAGAAACAATAAGAAATGCATACAAAATATTGCTAAGTTGTCATTAAAATAGTGAACTAAATTGGTGAGCTATAGCTGTTTCATAAAAAATGAAAATAGAAAAATAGGAGAAATTAAGTAGCCTATGTTCATCCTAAAACCCTTATGTATGTATATATAGATATAATATGTTGATAAATTTATAAGATGATGAGCTTATTTTATAAAACGGCTTATTTTATTAATTGGCTGCAGGGAAGAGAGGATAAGAGGCAAATAATTAACTACTTAAATGTAAAGGAGAAAAAGTAAAACAAATTAAAAAACTATCAGAATATAATATAAATTTATTTTTTTAAAAATTAAATACAAAAGTTAGTTTTTAATAAGTATATTCACTTCACCACATTCATGCTGCAAGCCTCTAAATTCTTGAATTCATCACATTTTCACTTGCTGAATAACCTATTTTAAAAATCATATTTTTATATGTTATACTAATTGTTTTATAAATGAAAAGTTGTCGCTTGCAACTTCATTGGCGTGGAATTTATATACTTTGCCATTCTATCTCCATTCCATAGTTACTACTATAACATAAATTATAAAATACCGTTTTATCCCGTTCTCGTGATATTTCAAATAACAATCCATACTAATATTATAAATACGAAAGTAACTCTGTTTGTCTGTCTGTAACGTCATCATGGCCAAGCCGCTAAACCGGTTGTGATGACATTTTATATACAGATACTGGAGAACATAGGCTACCGTTTTCCCATACCTATTTTTTTTTAGTTTATCCAGGCCCATATTTTTTAGTTTATCCAGGAATATCATTATTTTACGAAAAGGCCACCGAAAATAGAAACAGCTATAGTTCACGCGGGCGAAGCCGCGAGCAGGTCGCTAGTAATCAATTAGAGATGTTTTTTTCTTTCGAAACATAAGCGATTTCTGGAGACATAACGTTGAAGAAATCAATATAATGACGTATAATACAAAAGCTGCTGGATTCTTCTGTTTTTGAAAAACAATTTTTAGGAAATGTTTACCCGTGCTTCATGGGAACAGCCCAAGATGCACATCCAAAAGGGATCGAATTCCTATACATTCAAATTTTTATACATTTACTAAAAATGTTTTATCATATCCTAAGTGTGTGAATAATACTTTAAATATGTGTCTTTTTTTTACATATTAAAATAGCAATATTAAAAATACATTAACAATTTTTGATGTTTAAATCATTCTCAAAGGTGACTGGTGTTATAACATTGTGACGACTACACTTTAAATGTATATGTTAGTTCGTGTATTGTTTGTATAGTTTCTTTTAAAGTGTGCAAATAAATTTTCATTTTGTTTGTATTCTTTCCATGAGTCCACGTCTTGGAGTTCATTGTTGACAATCCATGCTTCTTGAAACATTCCTCTCAAAAATTTCTGCATGTAAGTTTGAGTTTGCACCATAACAGTGTAGCAAAGCACTTGCTTCTTGCTTTCGTTATATACCCGCCAGTGGAGATATCCACGCTGATTCTAAAACAAAGAAATAGATTTATGCAAAAAAACCTAAATTAAATTAAAATATATAAGACAATAATAATTCACGAAACATAATAGAATAAAACAATCTTGCAATAAAACAAGTTTTTGACTTATAACTATATTTTATTGTTTGCAATAAAAACATGAATTATCTTATAAATCAGACAATCCAATAGACATCACAAAAAAAAAAATATCAGAAAAAGAGATTTTTTTTATAAAAATATATGCATGTAGTAATAATAGCTGTATACCTGTATAATAATAGCTATTAGCTTTATTTTATGCTAAAATGTAAATCGGAAATCTTATCTTATTATAAATATGGAATATTTTCATCAAGGCTGTTCACAAATAACAAAATTATTGACCTACAATAATTGACGGCCGTTGACATTTATAGAGATATATCAAGTAATCCTTTTACGTTCAACGGCCATTAATATAATCACACATCATCGCCAATTTCCCATGTTTGGGAGTAAAAAGTTGTAGTAGTATCTAATAAAAAGTGGGGTGAATTATCTAATTTTTAACTGACTATAGCCAAAGATTTTTTCGGAAAATGAGAAAATTCTGCATTGCCAATCGTATAGGTAGTTTTTGGGACTCCAAATTATCATGGCGTTTAGAGCAAGCCTCACCAGTTTTACTCTCTAAACCTGACTACAAATCCTAATCCAGTGAATTAAGTCTTCGGTCACGGAACGTTCGTTTCTAAACAAAATTGGGTGGATCGAGCTTTATGACCCGGCGCCGAGTCTTGCTGAAAGGGCCATTCCTGGTTATTAAGCATAGTATTGTTAAGGAATTAAGTACCTTCTCGGACAAGAATGGTATCTTAATACACTTATGCTGATGTATTGATACATTTTTCACAAAAATATGGCTCAGCACTGAAGGCGGATAATGCTCACGTTCCACTCTGTTGACTACTTGAGAAGTTTCTTTTGAGCTTTCAGCATAAATACGGTCATTTTGTTTGTCAAAATATTGCTCAATTGTAAAATATTTCTCATCCGTAACCAAAATGTACTGTGACCACCCATTGTGTACCGCTTAAGTACTTATTTGTTCTGATTTTACAAGCCTATTCTTTATCACCCCACCAAAATATTCAACAATATCAATATATTGTTGCGCGAAAAAAAGGAAGCACAATTAAGAATCATATAAAAATGACAGACCCCAAATTCGAAAGCAGCTTGCTCATTTTTATATATAACAGTATTTATGACCAGACTAAGTATAATAGAACAGATCTTATTTTTTTCTTCATTAAAATAATTAGAGTCAAATGATTCCTCTAATGACTTGTCATTCCGTACACATTGAAATGTATAAATATTTATACAAGCAATACGAACTAACGGAAGCGTGATGATTCGTTTCCTTTATCTCTGTGTGTAATTAATGCTGATTAGACACGATTGTTTTACATTATTTTATAAAAAGTTAATAACAACTTATAAACGTGTTATTGGAGAGGCCTATATCGAGCAAAAGACGGAGACGGTCTGATGAGTTCATGATAAATATCAACTTACCAGAGCCATGTTACCGGGCACTGACATGATGCTAGTAAGTGAAGTAACAGCATCCGTCCGGACCGGACACATGACCGAGGCGCATGGTTCTATAAAAAAAAAAAAAAAATTGTACAATATGTGCATACAAATTACTTTATGATGAGTATAAATAATAAAGATAATAATGTATTAGCAAATAAATCTGTTAGCAACACGGAACGGAAGTAATGAATTAATGAATGATTTTCTGTATTTATAATATTAAAATTTCCAGTAACATTTTAAATTCAAATGTGTTTATTAATTGTTCATTAATAATTAGTTGGAGCAAACAATAAATTATATACGTACCAGGTGTGACTGATGTTGAAGCATGAATAAAGTTAATGTCTAAAACAACATCTTGATCTAGCCGAGTTGAAGCAAAATCTGCAATGGAATTAAACACATTATTTTGCTGTTTTATCCTACTAACCTACAAATAAAAACCAGGAAAAGTCATTAAAGAGAGGGCGCATTCAACAATAATATAAAAATCTTCATACTTATACTTAATTTAAATATCAAAGGTTTTTTTTATAGGTTGCTTAATTAAAGCTTGCACTATACCTACTACTTATTACATCTTCATTTTTTTTTACCTAAGTAAGCTTGAAGAGAGAATCTGACGTCAAGGCCCGCCTTTCTCTGCTTTCCACCTGAGTTCGAGACATTGCGTGTTGAATTGCGCAACTCAACACTACGCTTTATATTCTGGTAATACAGTGGGGAAATTAAAATATTTGAAATAAAATCTTTTTACCGAGGGATATAATGCGTTTTGCCTGTCTTTCGTCCTTAGATATGAATGACTTAAAGAAGACTAGGTCTACACCTAGAAGAATAGAAGAGCATATTGCTATACCAACACCTATATTGGGGTATTGATTAAATATATGTATATAATATATACACAGAGATTTTTTTTTAACTTTATCAGAGCCTAATGATAAAATATTTTAAATAATATATAATATTGTAAGAAAAATTACATATCTGAAAATAATAAAGTAAGTAGCTAACGTATTGTATATCACTTATATTACAAAAAATTTAATATATTTTCACGAATTTAAAATGTGATAAACTTATTTTATAAATGAATTTATTTACGTAAATTATAACATAATTTTAGGTACTTCATCGGGCAATTGTTTAAATATAATTGTTCATTCAAGTGGGAACCCACAAACAGTCGCATTTACAGACAGACGCTGTCTCACTGCGCGAAGATGGCCTCAATAATATTATACTGAATATCTTAACTATAATAAATATATGTAAAAAATATGAAGCATCTTATATTATTATTAGTTTTCTTTCCAAAAATGTATACTGAAGTGTAAAATTTGATTATAGGCTCTCACCTCAAAAACCTTTTAAGGTGCTTGTAATAACTATTATTACAGTCACCTTAAAAGGCGGAAAGTTGAGAATGAAGTGTTTGAGACATTTAGTGTTTCGTAGCGGAACTTAATTCCGCACTTCGTCGTGACAATAACGTTTTTTTCCGTTACGAACTATTCCGTATTCCGTTATGAAAATACTTAACGCTTAACAAATTCTGGTGGTCTAGATTAAAGGCATTTCAAGTCTGAATGGACTGTTAGCCTTTCATAGAGGATCATCCATGGAGGTTCCATGAGCGGAAATTTTACTAAATATAATAAATGCAAATATTCAATAACAATGGAGAATAATAGTTAGTTGAGTTATCGGCACCATATTTAAGCAGTAACTGTATATACAAAGTAAATATTGTTTACCAGCATAAAATTGAACGTTAACACCAATTTGGTCCCCCAAAGTAACGTGGCATGGTAGTCTGAGGCCACATCCTTCTATGTTTACACTTTGTAAATCATAAGCCGACCCTAGAATTAAAGAATATCGTTAATAATAGGTACATAAAAATACAGCTTTTCTTTTTACTTTTTGCACTCAAAACTATGCAAGTTTCTCTTAATAATTTTGGGGAGTGATTCCTAATGCTGTAATGGACAAAGCTTCTATATAGCTTCTCTCCCCTATATTGCTATCCATATTTCCTTACCTTGTTCACCGTCTGTACCTTTACTTTTACGTATAAAATTATAATGCCTACAATTGTACTTATCTCGCAATCAGTTAAGCTAGAATTAAGTACATTGCATCATCCAATATGTATGTTTTTTCTAGAAGCCAATAAACACAAATATAGTGTAGTCATGATTGTATTATTTTGTTTAATGCATTAGTTTCATTTCAATCAGGAAACGCGATATCTACTGACTACTGATATTTGTAGGTATGTACCTACTTACGTATATTTGCCTATTATGAGATTAACAAGATTATCATTTATTATGATTAGCTTTCATTTTGTGTTATAGGATTGTTTGGATTATACTATATACATATATATTTATATATATATATATATAAAAGAAGATTATGCCCTCGGGCTCACAGGTGCCCATGTCTTTTATGAAAATGTATTTTTTATTGGCTCTTTCAAATCACAAGATCATGGAAAACTGATACTTTTCTTAATATCTTAGGGTGAAGTTCATCACCGCCAGGGCTACGGAAGATTGTAGTCCCCGTGGCCCTGGCCAGTGAAGGAGGAGAACCGTGAGGTTTTAGTCGGTAAACGGACGGCACATATCTGCCGGTCCGGAGTCCCACATAACCGCGTCCGAGTCCCCAATCGGGGGGTATCCGTAAAGGATTTCCTCACGAAAAAAAAAAAAATGTTTATCACTGGCCAAATATAGGGTTCCTTCCTTGTTGGTTGGTATTCGCGCGCCAGTGTACTATACTGAATGGACCATGGGGTTGAGGAGTAGATACTAGTGTTGTATCCACCGGCGATGGCATAAGCAACATCCATGGGATTCCGGTGCGTGCAAGTCACTTCACATGTAATTTACTTATACGGTCTGGTTAACAGTACTTTAAATCAAATAGATGGATGTAAGGCAGCAGGTTTACATCCCCGATGAGGGTGACCATCTCTGCACCCGACAGCCTGGCATTACTATAGCTCCAAAATGGTTTATGAGAGCTTCATCGAAATTTATTAATCAGTTTATAATTTTGCCCTCATAAAGCCCGTTGACACAGATAAATGCCAGTGCAGACTTTGGTTTAGCCTTCGTATTAAAGCGGTGCGCCACCTTTTGCTTTAGGCCTTTGACTGCCTTAACAATGATGGTAACTGCTATTTCACCTTGCTCATCACAGTTGTCTTGTCACACCCGGGCACTCCATTTTACAGGTCAATCTGCCGGTATCGTACATGGCTGCTTCGGCTTCATCGAGTTCCACGTCCAGCAGCTTTTTATGCCTCTCTGATAGGTTCACATGATCTCCTAGCAGGTGGCTCGGTTGACATTTCAGGTCTTCTCTCACTTACTCACAGAAGCTAAACATTAGCCTGCGCAAAATGAGGTTCCCCTAACCATTCGAAAACCGCAATCATTTTGTTGCGTGACCGCAGTAGTCGGTGTGGCGAGTAAGATGAGGTAAGCCCGTTGAGCTTTTTGCACTTTATTTCCATTACACATGTGTTTTCTTTGTGATATTAAATATTTTGTCCGAACCCATACTTATATATATATCAGTATAAGTACATACATCAAAGAAACAAACATATACTTATCAATCAATAATAAATATATACTTATTGAAAGAAATTAGGACATTAGAAAAAGTTTATTAAATGCAAAAGAACTCTTACAGAGACGCAACGATATTATTTAATAGCATAAAGCTAACTTTTATGTCAAGTATGCTTATTATCATTTGCAAGAACTACTTTTTTTCCTGGCAAAACGTTAATTAGGTTATGCTTTAATATATTAAATATTTGTACACCTAAATTATGCTTCCGTCCCAAAGGAATTCACATAGGCTAGGCATGTTTTAGTTTTTTTTTATAGTATAGACATGGCAAACGAGCGTTCGGCTCACCTGATGGAAAGTGAACACCGCCGCCCACGAACCTGTATAACACCAGAGTAGTTACGCGTGCGGTGCCGGCCTTCAAGATGGAAATACACGCGCATTTGAAGGTATTCATGTCATATCGACCTGGAAACACTGCCGCTGGTCAGCCATACCATACTTGAGTGGCAGGAAACGAATTTATTCGACCCCAAAGTACTTTCCACAAATTATTGGGACTTAAGGATTCGAATGGCACTACGCTGTATGTGATCAAAGGCTCATGCTGATACTGGGAGTTCATATAAGATAGGCCAGTAGATTGCGTGTGTGTAAATAATATTTTGCAGCATGAAGGAGCAAAACTAAATTAAAATTTAAAATAAAAATAATAAGTTTTTCCTCGTAGAAAACCTTAACATTAATTTTTATTTTTCCACAATTTGGTCACAGCATGTTGGGTGAAATAAGAAAATGCCCCGCTTTAGCTCACCTGAATGGGAAAACGAAAATAATTTATAAATTAAAATAAAGTTATTTAATATATTATACAACAATATATACTTTACTTTACAAGTATTTTACTTTGCACTAATATGGTATCTAGTAGGTATTATAATAAATCATTTCAGAATTACTTTTAAAGCCATAAACGACTTAATTCTAGATATTTATGCAAGTATATCAGCAGTGAAAATAGACTCAACAGATAATATACGCATTTGGATTAAGGGCTAATGGATAAAATTACACATGTTGTGCATTATACAGAAAAGCGAAAATCCACAGTATGATTATTAGCAAGGTGATATGCCTTATATCATGTACCTAGATTTCATTGACTTTTACAATGTTATCTAAAGGTATAAAATATGAGAAAATACTATCTGATCTATTTTGACATTTACTATACTTTATTATTGGAGCATTTATCAATATTATTATATTGAACCCAAAAACAATGAGACTATTTTGTGTACTTTTTATTTAAAACAAAGTTCATTCAGAATTTTGCTGGGTGTAACGGCATTTTATTTATAGAATGGACGCAGATTATTTTACCGAACCTAAAATAAAAAAAAAAGGTTTAGCCAAGATGGTTTTCCTTTTAGTGCACAAAAAAAATATATATTACAAATCTTCAAAATCAAAACAACGATCCGACATATTCTAATTAGCTCACCTTATGAAGATAATTTAATCATGTAATATGAAGAAATTGAAAAAGTTTGGAAGAATATTGCCAGAAAGTCCTTTGTCGAAATTTATTTACGGAAAATGAAGACGCAGATCGTCTATTAGTATAGAAACAATATTTTGTCCGTCAATTACACTTGCTTTCTTAATTAATATTTGTATGAAATTATAGTATACAGGACATATTTTTGTAGAAGCCGCCGTTGCACAGTGGAATAGTGTTTAATTGTGTTTGGGGCTTGTAATTTCTACCTGCGAGAACGATTATTTAAATAAATTTCATTCCCACTCTCTAATAAGTTATATATCGCTGAAATTACGAGCATTCTGCTTTAAGTTGATCAATTTGTTAAGCTTTTTTATTTTTTACTTAAAAGAAGAGAGTACATTGTCCTTAAAAAGGAATAATTCTCTATACTTTTTTAAGTTTTTAAATTTTTTGTTACTACCTACTAGTCTTTTTTTTTTCTTTTTTTCGAATTATGCAGAATCGAAGACAAAGAGAACCTAGTGAACAGTGAAGCGATTTAAAACTTATCAAACAAGAACTAGGAAATAATAAGAGTTTAAATATGAAATTGCGATATTAGCTTTCATCCTATTTTATCACTTAAGTACATTGTAGATTGTGTACGTAGTACGTAAAATTCAAAATAATTTAAAAAAAATATTATAACAGTTACTTTTTCTTTTAATAGTCAAAACTCCTTGTTTACAAAAACACTTTAAATACATAATACACGTAGGGAATATATCCGCGATTTAGCGAAGTTCAATCCAATTTTATGGAAAAAGCAATATGTATATTTAACGTACTCATACAAAAAAAATTTTAGAAGTTAGGGCATCCCAGCTGACAAAACATAATTTTAGTACGAAAATTTTGTAAGAGATCTAACAAACCTCCTAACTAACGTGTAGATAAAATAAAATGACACATGATAGTTCGACTTTCGATGTTTTGTTTCGAAAGTGAAGATGCATTAGGCAAAAATGAGAGAGAGAGATGATTTTTCGAATACCAGTACTGACCCTAACGCATCAGAAACTGCTTATAATGTGAATGCTGTAGTTGGAGAGGACACGGCTAAGAAGGCGCCGTGCGCCTACAATATTGTCCTATTATTGTATATTGTACAAATGGGTAAAATAAAAAAACTTGAAAAGTGGGTGCATCATGATTTGACCGATCTGCATAGATCAGCGCGCGCTGAAGCTTGCACTTCTTTGTTAAAACGATATAGAGATAAAGTAAAGGGACAATGTCCTGGATCGAATATTATCCATAGAAAGATAATGCTAACTGTTTGCCGATCACTTCATCAGTGTAAATCGCTTCAGCTTCCTACGAGCGTAAAAGCAAGTGATTCTGTTGGAAAAACGACTGGCCCAACATGATGACGACAGTCTCTTTGCCTGTACAATTTTTTTTTAAAACTGTTTTTTTTTATACTAACCTTTAATTACTTGTCTTGAAGTTATTTCGTATAACAGGAATAAAATTTATCGATTTTATCAATAAAAGTCGATATTAAAATAATTTTTTTTACATGGCCCTATCTTTGGAGAATTGCTTTAATCTTCTTAAAAAATGGGATAGAGACATTAATTTTAAATATTATTCCTTATTCAAATTACTAAGTAAGTATATAGATAATAATGTTAATATTAGAATGTTATATTCATTTCAATTAATCCAAAAATCACTGTTTCTTATCTAAGCTTATAGAGTGTATTATATATATACAATTTTTACAGTGACTTATCACACGTCTATTGTTAATATAAAGAAAATATTGGTTTATGGCCGTCCATATGCTTTGATTTACTAATAAATACAAGATTACAAATACATAGCGTTATCTGTCTAAGTACGATACCGATTGCAAATGTCCCTATCTATTTATAAAGTCATTGATTTATAACGTATAATTAAGAAGATATTTCTAAATGCCTTTGCCAATAAGGTTCTTTTTTTATGTACATGGACATATATTACCTGCATAATACAAAAAATTTGGTAATTAGCAACTAACACTATGCATCAAACATTTATCGTTATATCAGAGGGTTGAGACAAATAAGGTAAAATTGTTAACAATAATTATTATTTTGTATTAGCTGTAAAATCTCATATTACATTTAGAAATTGTAGGTTGATTGAACGTATTGTATTTTAGTGGAAATACTCTTTCATTTTTAGCTGTCTATAATATTTAAATTTAAACGTATTTTTATTAAATTTAAACGTATTTTTATTAAAAAAAAAATAATTAAATTTAAACGTATTTTTATTAAATTTAAACGTATTTTTATTAAATTTAAAGGTATTTTTAACATATGAATAGGTACATAAATAAAAATATATTAAAGTCATAAATAATAAATAAAAAATATATTAAATAACCTTCATTTTGCAAGAATTGTTTACTTATTCAAATAGTAATGTAGAGTCACAATTAAATGTACATAGAAAAATAAACATTAAAAAATAAAAATTATGGCAAGCGTTGCGTTATTTTTTAAAAAGAGAAAATTAAGAATGTTTTACCTTTAGAAAGTTTTCTGATACGAAAATGTCAATCTTTTATAATGCATTCGCAATATCTTAGACATTATTTTCTAAAGAGGAGCAGTCTAAGAACAGGAGGCTGAGTTTGTATGACAATAAAATGTTTTCAGCAGATTAAGTTCTAGAACGTTCTAGCCATTTCAAAAAATTATAGTGATAGTCTATACTATAATAAATCTTTAATAAAATGGCAAATGGCGACAAAAAAAGTCAAAAGACATTTTTAAATACGCATTTAAAATATATTTTCAAGCTTTTAAATGTGTCCCTAATAAACTACGATGTTGTAATCACATTTATGTTTTGAACGATGATAGCCTTGTTCTTTAAATTATGAACTTAAATCCACAAAAAGATTCTGCATAACTTTGAACTCTCTATCGTGATTTTTAACTGTACTCGGTTAAAGTTTAACTTTTGTCGTTTATTTCATTAATTTATATTAGAATTGTGTAAGAGTATAGAAAATGTTCATATTTTAGGTTTTATACTTACCACAATCCTCAAATACAACAGAGGCGCGGGTGGCAATAAGAACGAATGACAACACTAAACACAAAAAAAACATTCGTAGTTTCTAAATGATTGCATAAATCTTACTTGGTAGCATTTAATTACTCACTGAAATATATCAAATGGGCCCTGGCGATTACCTATCGGATGAGATAACATCGTCACTGCGGGAATTCTGATGCATTAGAGGAAATTGATAAATATTAATGATAATTAGCACGACAAATTTAATGACCTGTATAAGTAATAAGAATCATTCATAACGTACAAAAAAACAACCAAACTTCAATGAATAAGATATTTTAACATACATAAACGATTTTTAGTGAATGTAGGTATTAAATATGATAGATTGTTAGACTCGCAAACATTTCGAGAAAACGTATACGTATAGGAACTTAGCGGGATTAGAACCCGCAACTTTTGAAAACTATTCAAGTGCTCTACCCACTAAGCCATACGTTCTATATCCCGCTGCGTCGAATTTTTTATACGCTTATTCCGGCAACATATTTTTATTTTTTGGGATGTATTTCTTGGAGAGTACTTGTACTTACTTACTTTATTCTCTTTTAATTTTTTTATTATTATTTTTTTTCTATTGTGTACTAATACTCGCTTATATACCAAATTTCAGCTTTCCTGGGCTTCAGAAACTATCCTGATAATTTTAATAATCATCGGTGAATCAATGAAAAAATCGGAGCACACGATTGAAACTTTTTAATAAGTCTGCTATTGACATCATATCTTGTATTGTGCTTGGCTTGTCTTAGTGGGAGCACTACCATGCCCCAAGATTGAATCACGACTTTTACTTTATTTTTAGATTGTACACTCAAAACCAATTTCATGAAGTATTAAGGGATATTGAATTTAAGACTCAAAAAGAATTACTAGAATAAGAAATACAATACGACATTTGAAGACTTTACAAAAAGTTAGAAATTAAGTTGAATCTAAAAGGCTTACAATATCTGACGTATTTTATGTGTATTTCAATAATATCCATTCTAATATTCAATTCCGACATAGAGATCCAGTTAGAGATATTTACTTACCAGTAGAGTACCAGTTAGAGATATTGAAAGTATTCGATGTTTCCCATACGATATATCAGATTAAATCGATGTTTTGACAAAGATTTTTTGTACCAGTATATATTTTTACAAATCGATTTATTGATTCCGATGAAAAAGACAAGGCTGACTTATAATGACAATATATAAACTAAGTAGATTTTAACTTTATAAACCAGTAGAGACATCTGTAAGTGATGACTGGAAAGAAATATTTCCGAGTGATTTTAGGGTTGCCTACACTTACTGTCCGTATAGAGTCTATACGTATCTCGACTATACGTATATCTATACGAGTATACTATAGACAAACTCAATTAACAAAGAGATAGAATGAAAGACAAAAGACTGAGTAAAGTTTTAGTCTTTGCATTGATGTTCAGTTGTATGTTTAGATCAGATCAGTTCTATGGAGAAAACACGAAGGAGATTTATTGGAATAAAGAGATAGTCACACTATGATCGATTGCATGTTAAAAGAGATCCAGTAACAATATGGAAATCTTCACCTATAACAAAATACATACAATAACGGTAGAATGGAAAGACAAAATAGGTGAATGAGTGGATTGTTGTTGCGAAACAAACGACAGCAAAATATTCTGCGTTTAACTAAAAAAGGAAAACTTTTTAATACACACTTTAGTGCCTTCTATTATGGTTTCCGTAAACTATGTATGGTCGCGTCCGATACTTGTTAGTTTAGCAGTAAGGTTACTATCAATGTCTGGTGATAGAGAGTTGTTGGTAGAAGAGGTTTTAAGAACGCTCGTTGGATTCCCGGTTGAACAAGAGATCTATAACTTCCACCATCCAGACTGTTCTTCGGGAGGCCTTCATGAAATATAATCTTGCCTGTCCTAAGTTAATTCGTCCTATTTATAACTATCTTACTCAAAAAATTCCTCGTCCCCTTAATGTTCAAAGTTTGTTAACGTTTGTGTTTAGTTCTTTGTTAATTTTTATGTAAATATATTTGATATCACAACAACAAACTATAAACTAACCCCGTAGTTAAATATCATTCATTACTAACTCTTAATGTGTATATATTGTAAATATTTGTTTTGTTATTTGGTAAAGGTCGCTGTATTATTACTGGATCTTTTTTTAACATACAATCGATCATAGTGTAAATTTCTCTTTTTTACCGATCAATATCTGTTGTTGCCTAAATGTTAGTGTAATATTTTGTTATTTTTGACTTACCCATGTTACTTTTAAATGACTAAGACTCAAATGTTACTCTGAAAGTGGTACTATAAATAATAAATATGAAAATTTTTAATGGTAGTAACAAACATACGAAATCCAAAATCTTGAGAGGTAACAAAAAAAACGAATATCAAAATATTTTTAGTGAGATGTTACAAAAAATAAAAGCCAAAATATCTGAATACGTACGAAAACTTTAAAATACTAAAATGATTTTTTTCTATGTGAAATAGTGTAATGTTACTGAATACGTGAATGTAACATAAGCGTGTAAGGTTAGCGCTGCGTCCGTGTTATATTTGACTAACTACCACTGCTTTCGTGTGTGCTGATGTCCCCCACTCATGACGTTGGCGAAGTGCCTGTGCTCTACTGGCTCTGGCACGTTCGTACTTCGTATTGCCATAACTTAAGAACTGAGCTGAACTATATATAATCTGTATCTAGAACTATATAATCTGTATCTAGTATCTATAAAAACATTTAGCTATCACAATTCACGTCAAATATCATATTAAATTTACATATTATATGTCATTCTCGCACATTGAATTGATTATGATTGTTTAAGTTATATTTTGTAATTATACCACAATGCTAAGTAGGTGTAGAACAACTGTATTGAGAAATCGGCCTACACAAAATGTTACGAATCGCTTATGCCATGTAGCAAATAAAGAAAATGATGTTACACTTAAACAAAGCTCTAAAGTAGCCCAAGATTTAATTAATTATTTAGAAAGCTCCTCAGAATATAAAGATATTGTTGCTGACATACCTAAGAATCTATTAAAGAAATATAAAACACCAGAATCTATGTATTTAATAAACAAAAAAACTGCAAAAAATATCACAAATATATTATTAGGATATATAAGTAAAGACACACCTTTAGTTGAAGTTAATCCAGGTTTTGGATTTATAACGCAAGAACTAATTCAGTGCCAAAATCACCCCATATATTTATATGAAATATCTAATCATTTTACAAAATTTTTAAGTGTAAGTTTTAGTGTTAAATTTATTTTGAACAATTTTAAGTAAATTTTCTATTGATATTGATTGTAAATATTCTACAACGATGCCTTTTTTTCTTAGGAAATTAAAGAACAATATCCCAATAGAATACATTATAAAATAGCAGATTTTTTTGGAATGTGGAAGCTGGCTTTCCAAGATAAAATAGATCAAGGCAATAGGATTAGTGAATTGTTAGGAGACTTGAGTACTTCTAAAAATGGTATTCCTATTTTTATTTATTGTTATAAAAACAAAATACTTGCATTTACAATTATTATTTAGAGCAAATAAAATATGCTTAGTACTGATTTAATGAAATAATTTTTCTTTATTTATTTTACCAAGTAAATATTTATTATTGTTTAATACTACTTATTATTGCTTTAATTGAGTTTTATGTTTTAATAACACATAACTTATATTAAATTCTTAAGTAATTTCTAAACCAACCACACATTTGTAAAAGTTAAGAAATTAATTAAATTAAAATGTTTCAGATAGATTATTGACTGTGATAGGTGCAATGCCAAGTTTATCATTTGTAAGACATTTAATAAACACAATTGTGTTTCATAATGATACAAATAATTTGGGAAGGCCTGATTTATACATAGCCATGCCAGGGCACCATTATCAAGTATGTATATATATTTCCAAATTAAAACCTAAAAATATAAAAATGAAACACTAATTTCCTTCAGTTTCTTGTAGATAGTGGCATTCAAATGGGTAAACACAAATCAGTGCCTGCTCTATTCCAACTACTTTTTGATTATAAAATATTAGATAAAGTACCAAAAGCCCACTTTCTACCTTGGACAAATACTTTATCAACAAAGAAAGTATCTATGGTAAGTCCCAGACCATTAATGATTGATTTTTAATATCTTTAATTTTTGAAGAAGACATTTTAAGGGTTATTTATACACTTAGAATATGAAAATCAATTTTGGAAACCTTTAAAAATTAGGTAGCACTTCAAATCTCCCTTGAAATGTTGGTTTTCCAAAAATATTTTTCATATTTGATTTTTTTTTAATTTTACACAGCTAACATACAGAACTTACACAAACTTTGATAATTGAAATTATGTGTTGAGTGGCAAAAGACATGGTTTGTCCTCTAATCCATCTAGTGGGAATTGATCCCATAATCATTGCATGCACACTATTCTGCTGTGTAAATGTATCTAATAGAATTTTACCTTTGCAGATGGATGAATATTGCTTATACTTAGTAAGGATTACACAGAAGATGAATTTGCCTTGTGCACCGGAATATTTACCTCTCCTTTGGTATTTCTTCAAGCCTCATACATTCTCTAAATCAACCAGAGTTATTCCCATGCTTGAGTATATACTTTTATTTATTTTAAACATTTTCGATAACACTTTGTATAAAGCAATATAAATATATATTATTTTCAGGTTCACAACTTTTTGCAGCATAGCAGGGTAGTCAGAGAGAAACTAATGTCAAGACACTCAACAGTGTCGGAACTCAACACCGCGCTTTGTTTTATTACTAGATGAGAGGAATGAAAATAATTTTAAACATAACCCACTGTGTCACAATGGCCCCTTTATTTTAAATTTCTGTAAAAATATATATTATTATTTTAATGATTTACATATGACTTGATTTTAGACAATGGATCCCAGGATGCGGTGTTTGGTTAATAACAGGACAAGATCCACCAGATACTAATAAAAGGCTATCGCCAGGCGAGTTTGATGCAAAACTGCCACACATGACTATCTTTACAGAGTTTGGTGATTTGAATTTACAACAAAAATTAACTGTTTTTAAAAGGTAATTTCTAATTTTCATTATATAGATAACAGAGTACTGAATATAAATTATGTTTAAAATTATGTGCATAGTGGAAATAATAAACAATAATGATTACTTTTAATATTTTTTAGGTTTATTTCTTGGCCAGAATTCGAACAGTGTCCATTTAGGGTGACTATGGAAAATAGTTTGCCAAAGTTTGCTGCTATGGCTATAGATGGTGAAACTGACAAAGCTAGCATTGATGCCCATATGGATGATATAGAAAGTTCTGATACTGAAATAGAACCTGACAATATTTAGTCTTTAATAAATCATTACAAGAAAAATGTGGATTTTTACAATATTTTTAACCATTATAATTATTAGTTTAACCAATAGAGAAAGATTAAAATATTAATGTATAAAACTGCAATAGTAAACAAAATACCAAAACATTAAATTGAGAGAAAAAAATAAATAAACCAATGCAAAGTTGTTGGTACCGCAGCGCGACGCTCGACGTCGCACTCCTCCATTCAAAATGCAATGTCTCGAATGCGGGCGGATAACGGAGTGTTGACGCTCGGTTCTCTCTGACAACACTGCTATGCGGGGAAAAGTGTGAAAAAAATACCTGTAGGATATCAATGTTATGAAATATTTTAATTAAAAGGAAAAAATCATAATATGTCATATTATTTAATGTGATGATATAATTACTTATTTTACTTTTTATCAGAACATCTAAATTATAAATATTGCTTTCATGAAATTAAATTACTAATACCATTGCAAGTTTACATATATTCAAATGTACAAAATGAAATAAATTAACTCATTAATTAGTTTACATAGTTTCATTTTTGTTATCAGTGTGACTACTAGGGACGGGTCTGATATTTTTTATATTATACATACTTTTTATCTTGAGATGAAATGTCTCAAATAATTAAAATATGAGATAATATGAATATATTTTTAAATAATTTGGTAATATAAATAATAAAGACAACCCACCACCATATTATTTACACATACATCTAAGTTAAGTACATTAAAATATGTATATATAAGAAAAATTACAGGTGTACTGTTATAAATTTTGGAAATGTCTGTCCTTATACATTCCGCGATTATTTGATTTAGGTGTGATGTAATTTAATGTAGGTATATCGACTGACATTTGATTGCTTTTAGAGGATATTTTATTGTGATTAGTAGATTTTTGCATGTTCAAATTTGTGTGAACATTTAAACTAATTGTGTTCAAGCCATTTTGTGGTCTAATACTTGGGCTTGATACAAAATCAGTCCACTCATCATCATCAGCAAAAGTGGCAGGTTTTTTTGGTGACATTTGAGATTTAGGCACACTTGATACAAAGTCTCCCCAAATATCGTCATCAGGCATTTCACTTAGTTTGACAGAGTTGTGTGCAGGTGATGCACCGTTACTGTTACTCGGGTTCATATCACATTTTAATGATTGCAGGCTATTGACTGGATTAAATCGGGAGAGGTCTTGCAAGTCAATACCAGGGTTAGGCCAATTTATTTGAGAATAGCTTTCTAAGGATAGTGGCTGTAGTATTTGTCCAGAGTTATGTTGTGTACGAGCTGGTCCAATGGTGCTGGAACTGGTTGGTTGTAAAATATTATTACTATTTACGAGGCAATTTACAGGATTTACACTAGAGGTCGGAAGACTATTTAAATTTTGTAAGACCGACATATTGGTTGGTATAGATGATTTTGGTATTTCCTCACTTAATTCTTTGAACTTGGTCATATCGATTTGGTCAAGATTTTCCACAATATTTTTACTTGAGCTTTCCGATATTTGATTATGATTATCGCTAAAATTAATTTCCACAACTGGAATTGATACAGGTGCAGACTGGAATGTTTCAAAATCATCATCATTGCTTACTGTTTTGAGATCTGCTTTGTTTTGTTCATTTCTCTCAGGTTCATAATTTTTAATATCTGGAATATTAATATCCTTGTCATTATTCCATGAGGTGCTTGAGATAAAATCAGAAAAGTCGTCAAAGGTCTCTTTGACTTCTCCAGGATCTGGCCAATTTAGTGTAGGTATAATAGGTTCTATTTTAATTGGTTGCAATATTTGTGTTTGGTATGAAGCACTAGATTTAGACAGTGTGTCTGCTGTGGTGTCTAATGTTTGCTGTGTTTCCTGACTAGAAGACTTTACAATTGAAACATCAGCGTTACTTTCTTTAAATTTCCAATATTTACTATCCTTTTCCTCTGGTTGATTGGTTACAGGTTCTAGTTCATTTTTATTGTTCTCTAGAACAGGATTAGGAACCAACACGGATCCATTATCGTAATGTATAGTTTTAGACCTTGGTGTTTCTGAATCAGTTGGTGTAAATATATGAGTATCAGGTAAATTGATGTGTCGCAGTGGTTGTACACTAATTGTACTTGAATAAATTTTATTTAAATTTGCAGATGGCTCACTCCCAAATATATCTAAATCTGTCGGTCTGTTCAGCGCTTCCACTTTGATACCTTTGTTTTCTGTACTGCAAGCTGTAACATACCAGAAATCATAGCTTATGAATGCTTTTTGTAACACAAAATTGAAAACATACAGTATTATAAAATAAGAAGTAACTTATTTAATTTTTATAATAAATATTTGTTTAATAATTACTATACATGACATCTTAGAATAACATATTTTGACCATTATTAAGATATATTCATAAATCAATATTTTAACCAAGGTGCTTTACATAACTACATACTACAGACTTACCATGTGATAATAGCTCAGATATTTTTAATGTGGAATGTTTGTGAGCCATTTGATCTAAAGTGGCCATTAGGTGCTCTAAGTCTAGGAGTAGAGCTTCAGCATAGGTGTCTAATAGGAAGGAATATAGGATTTGGAAAGAAGCAGATTGCAAAGGTGTATGTATTAATCCATGTGCAAGACATGCAAAAGAACCAATTATACAGTGTCAAATCATGGAACATTGTGTTATTTTATTTGCTTAATAGTACATTTTAACTGTCAGTAATTAAAATTACCAATAAATTGAGAAAAATATGCTGCATTTAAATTCAAATAGTTAGTACATGTGAAAGTACAATATTATTTGTTTATTATGTAATGAACTATACATTAATGATGTAAACTTACATTCTTGACCATCAGGAGTAAAAGGGTCTACCCATGTGCTAGCCTCGTTACTGACAGGTTTTTCTGAAACGTCTGTATTTGGAGCAGCAGGCTGTGCTTGTTTTTGTGGCTGAAGTGGAGCAGCAGTTAAGTTAGTTGCGTATTTAGGCATATTATAGTTCCATTTGTGCCCAAATAACTGAAATATAACACAACTTAAAAAATTTAAATGTACACCAATGCATCCTATGTAAAGTATATATAATAACTTTATTTTACCAATGTTTCAGTAAGGCGAGAAAAAGATTTATATGCAGATATTAAATTAACTATTCAAAAAAAGAGAAATACAACAATAACAACCATGCAAATTGTACGTCTCTTTTTTTAAGCATTTAACTTAAATTAAAATCTGCATACATCCCAGGCTTTAGCAACAGTAAGTTTATATTTATATATGTCACAACTGGTTAAAAATGGTTAAGCTGGCATGAATGTGTTGGAACTATATTTTCTGGGTAAACCTCAAGTTATGACGGAAATATATTCAAATAAGTTTGATTTTTTTCTTGACACATCTAAAAAGTATAGTTTACAAAAGCAACAGTAACATTTTTAAATAACATTTAAATGATCTTACAATATTTCTGGAGTCTATGCACAATGCTTTCAAAAGAGTTTTCTGAGCTAAAGAGTTATTCCAGTTAACTATATATGGCTGCCTGACATCAATATCAATTAAATGCCCCCATGTTTCACTAAGGTACAATTCAAGTTTGTCATCTAAATTATTATCAGATTCAGGTATTTCATTGGAAAATATTGAAGTGAGAACATTGTTTATACTATCCACAACTTGCATTTCATTATCCTGTGATTGAAAATTTAAAACAGGAACATTTGATATGTTATTTATATCATCTATGTCTTCTTTAATATTAGTGTCCTTATCAGAAGCTTTATAGTCATCAAAGTCACCAAAATCTTCATGATCATTATCATTTGTAACAATACCACTTTCATCTTTTCTGTTGCTTGAAGCATTATCAAGTTCCTGTGGATTAGTATCAAAGGTAGCTGTAAAGGTACCAAATTCAGAGTTTTCATTAATATTATTGTCCCATGGATTATCACTACTTATGGGCACAACTTGGCTGTCATTTGAAGTTTTCATTTGGAAATCTTCAAAATCTCCAAAGTCATCATCACTCAACTGTTTGTTGTCATCTTTTATTATGTCAATATTTTTAACTATATCAGATTCCTTTTCCTCTATAATTACCTCATTTTTTGAAGAGATTTGGTCATTATTAATATTATCATTTATTGTTTTATTTATATAAGTCTCTGACAATTCACTGAACACATTATTTACAATTTTATCATTTTCATAATCTATGTTTTCATTGCCCACACTTGTTTTATGGTGAACATCCGCACTGGAATCTTCTATAATTGTATTCACTTCATTAATCTTAATGATATCTGTACCACCTTGATCTTGTATTTCTGTATTTTTCTGAGAGTGTTCTTCAGTGTTATAAATATTAGATTCAGTCTTATATTCATTATTACACATATCATTGGAATGTTCAATATTGGCTTCAACTTTCAAATTTAAGTCTTCTAAAATAATTTCTTCAAATTTGGGTACATTTTCATCAAACATTTTACCAGTTATAAAGTTTGTTATGTTTTCAGACTTAACTTGACCATCTTTTGCACTTTCCAAATTTTTACAAATGTGGGACTGCCATTTTTCAGTGTCTGGTTCGTCAGATTTTGTTGGATAAATGTTATATGAGGAATAATTTCCATAATTATATTCAGTACTATCATCATCATCCTCTTGTGAAACTGAAAAATAAATAATTTATTACATTGTTCAACATATATGTATGTGTGTAAAAAACCATGTATAAAATGCATAATTATATTATAAAAAGTACTCAATGTCTTTAGTCTTCAATTAATTTGTAACACAAATATACAATTTATTGATATCAATACTCGGAATTGTATACAAATGTATTATAGTAACAAAGAAAACAAATGTGTGCAAATATTTTAAATATATTATTATTTAATCACTCTTACTCACGATTATATGTTAAATCAAAATCTTCAGGGTCCTTGTCGTCGTCACACTGCTCGGGTGGTGGCGGAGTGCTGCATACAAGTGGAGGAATCGACATTATTTAGTGCAAGGCAATCTAAAGTTTGACTACCTTTTTGGCAACGTAAAAGTTTATATATGTCAAGATATAAACTTAAATCTATAAACAATTAAATCTCAATTAAGAACATGAAACTTTATATCACGGACAGCTGTTCATTTTAATTGACAACTTTTGTAGGACAACAACTGACGGGCCAGCTGTCATGTCACGCAGCCATGTTTGATATTATTTATGTACAAATAGACACAGAAAATGAAACTTATAAAAATAATTATTATATGGACAATTCAGTAACTAAGAGACATATAAATACAGTGGATTCTTAATTTTTGTAAAATGCTTTACATATTATTAATATAAATAATTGAAAAATCAAACTATTTGCCTAGAAATATAAAAAAGTATTGGCAACATCGTTACAAACGCTGTCGTCTTCGCTCTTCCTTAACAATTCAATGTCGGTCGGCACTTCGGTAGCGAAAGAACTTTTGCATTGTTTTTTCTACTTATTTTTGTAATTTCTACTAAATAAAAGTTAAAACGCATGAACCTGAACCAAATTTATAATATTATCGTAATATATTATCACTTAAATTTGTAGGTAAGTCTAACTTCTTTTATAACGTCGTTAGTACCAATGCTGATTTATGTCTGTTTTTAAGAATCTGATTACATACATAAGTTACTTTTAGAATTATTTCCCTATTCAACTTAATGTTTAAGTTATATCGTGGGAAATATTAAACTAATATGCAATAGTAAAACATTCTCTAGTACTGTCAATAACCTTTGACATGTGTCATTGCTTACGTGTCAGCCGATTCCGATTGAACGAGCTTTTACCGTGAATTCCTATTTGTGTAAAGCATATAATAGTAAGTTATTTTAAATATTTATGTGACTTATTTAAATGGCATTGTTAATGTCATTTCACTGTATCAATTGTTAACGTCAGCATTGTGAAATAACAAATATAAATGTTATAAATATGTTTTTAATTTTCGCATTATTTGGTTAAGACATATATTATAGAATACCTTTAATAGATTTTTACAATTAGTACAATAATTTATACGTACGTAAGGTGTTTGAACATTTTTTTAAAATAGTAAGTTTCTACTAACATTGTAAGCTCTGTAATGCTTGAGACATGCAGTTTTTTAATAGGGGCTTAAGCTTGCGGCATATCCAATGGAGCTGCAAGCCATATTAGTACTATGCGGAGTGGGAGTGGCAGGTGCAGCTGTGCTTCTTCTCATGAGCCTATTCTCATCTTCTGGTACAAGCTATGAAGAGGCTATTGCCCAACAACGCCGAGCCACAAGTGAATTACTTGCTCTAGCAGATAATAAGAACAAGACTAAAAAAAGCAATAAGAAAGCTAATAAAAAGGTAAAGTATTTATTTAATATTTATTAAGTAATAATTGAAAAGATGACTGCTTATATGAGAAAAAGAAAATACATAGGAAGAAATATTCTTTTAATTATTTATGTTTAGTATAAAACCATTATGAAAGCATAATAAAACTAATAACTTTATATGTACTGTATTTTATATTCATCAAATTGTACTGTGATAATAAATTTTTGATTACTAGCCACAGTACACTTTTAATTTTATGTGATAATATTATATGATGTTTATTATATTACATTTAAATTAGGCTTTTTGAATCGATTCTATAGTAACTGACAGTATTTATTTATTTTGCTTATATTGCAATTTTTATTTTCATTGTACTCAAATCTATTAATAATATAATTTTATATAGTTAGCAAAAAAAGAAAAGAGAGAAAATGCTACTGTAACTACAGGCAGTGATCCTGAGAGTGAGGCACCCGCAGAAAGTGGTGTAGAAGATGACACTGTCCCTGCTAAATCTCATGTTGAGTTTAGTCCAGCAGTAATTGTGGAGCTTCCTTCTGATACCCCACCCAATATCACGGTACTGTAACATTGTTAAATTTTGATTATTACTGTATTATATATATATATTACTGTATCATACAGTAGAATTAAATGTTATCTGAATATTTTAATAACACAGATTGCTACTTATCACAGATTACATATTTAAACTTACAAATCATATCTTGGGTCAGCTAGTTGCATGCACATTTAAAATATCTGCTTGCTAAATATATACATTACTGAGTCTTAATTAATAACCCACATTATCAATTTTGTTGGATGTTTTATTTAATACATATATATATATTTGGAATTTTATATATAATTATTTTTGGACATGAAATTATATGGGCACATTATGTGATGATTACATATTACATGTTAACTTACAATACACATGTTACAATATAGTATAAAGTGGTTGTAAATATGGTTACACAAACAGAAGAATATTTTTGGTTTTTTATTTTATGTAATTGTCATGGTCCTTACCATATATTTAAAGTCACTCATTTAAAAAGACAAAGTTACTATGTTAGAATTACTGTGTGTACAGATTCGCAAACGTGGCAAAGATCCTAAAGTAAAGCCAATATTACTTAACAAAGAGGATCCGAGCTGCGTTAGCGATCCAAGTGCGGCGGCCACTCCGGTCGCCGAAGTCTCTAACCATTTTGAGGAAATGCATCCCAAGGACGAGTTTGAATTGTTGCACGCTACACTCGAAAAAGTGAGTTTATCACAGATCCCCAGTGTTGTCAACTTTTTGAGAAACTTATTGATTTTATATTGAATCGAAATTGATAATTGAGACTAATGCCAATGAATCATAAGCATATTTTCGAATTTTAATAAAATTCCCTGTTTATTGTAATTCATAATTAAAAATGTGAATTACTACTTTATGAAAAAAAAGAACATTTAAGTTGGCAATACGTAATGCTATTATTAAAATGTTCAACATTTTTATTTGAATTTTCTTATTTGTCCCTACCCTAGGATGAAATGGTAAAATGTACTAGATATGGTTTTTGTTATCTTACTTTCATTTTATTGCTTATACTTATTTATTATGTACAATATCTTGCATTATCATTATTTTGAATAGTAGTTTGCAATTATGTGCTACTTTAAATTTAAAAAAAAACAATTATTTTTAGAAGAATATAAGTAGATTTATACCTTTTTTAACATTTTTAAAGTGTTATTCCCACGCTTACAACACTGAAAAACATTTTTAGAAAACGTATAAAAATTCGAAACGCAGCGGGTTGCGAACCCGCGCCTTTTGAACGGTTTCCTAGAGGCGCGGCTTCGAATCCCGCTGCTTCCAAATTTTTTATGTTTTCTATAAATGTTTTAGTTTTACACCTTTTAAAAACACTTGGGTACACATAATATAATACATATAGTTGTGCTCTGCAGCTTTGCTGTGGGTTGTTTTCTTCATTTATATACACAATGGTTATGGTAGTGGCTAATAGTATATTGAGTATTTGAATGATTTACTTATGCATTCTGAAAACCTTAATACTTTTTAAGCTTAAATCATTGCTATGTGTGGGTGTATCGTTTATTTGCTTTTAATTTTTGCTTACAATTTTTTATACTATTAAATGCAATGAAGATATGCATGGCTACAAGTGTATTGTCGCGAAATTTGGATTAAAAAAAACGCATTAACATTTTTTTCTCTAAAATATTATTAAAGCATAGAATGTTATTATTATAACTATATTATTTGAGCAAAGTTCGATTGTTAGTATGTGTTGTATTTTATTATTAAATGAAATGTACCTTGCTGCAATGAAAATTTGAATAATTTTATTATGCAAAATTTAAATAGGCTAAGAAAATAGCAAAAAATTAGAGTTTTAATGAAAAGGTGAAGATGATGATGCGTCTTGACACTCTCTTGACACTTCTCTCTCTGACTACCCTGGTTTGCGGTAAAAAGCGATGTGTTGATAGAAAGAAAGAATTATTATTCAATTCAATTTTAATGTATGCATTCTGTGCGCAATTATGGTTGCGAAAATTTGTAAGTGATAAATATCACCCTCATTTGTGCAAGACTTTGATAATATTGTTGAAGTGACTATTTTAATGCTGTGATCTATTATGTACTTGTATAGAATATTTTACACAAAAAATATATGCTGAAACTCAAGACTCAAGTTAGTTTTGTTTGTATGTTCATCATGTATTCTCTTTGTACGGAACTTTGAACGGAAAAGAATACTTTATCATAATTTAACATAGGCCCAACAAGCAGAGAAGAAATCTGAAGCTTCCGAAAAGAAAGAAGTGAAAAATACGAAGCAAGCAAAAGGTGGTAAGGCTTCACAGAAGCAGAGCAACCCTGAGCCCGTCAATGAAGAAATTCGTGAAACTCGCAACGTATTCGAAGCACCACTAGAGCAACGTAAAGGTTTGCTTATAATATTTAATATATTATATTATTTTCGATCGAGTTACAAGAGTTTTTTTCATAAAAGTAAATTTAAAAAAAAATCGTAATAAATGTATAATTGTGGGTGTGTATATAATAACTAGAGCAATTGAGCGTGTTATATGAGAGGATCCTATTCGTAAAACATATATGAAAGATATATTTAAATGTATAAAGGTTCAAATAAAAACGCAAACTTGTTATGTTAAATTAAATTCTTATATTGTCTTATGATGTATACAAAAACTGTTTATTTAGTAAAGAAATTAAAATTTAATAAGCACATTTTTATTTTTGTGCCTTTCTATTTAACATTTTACGTTCCCAATTAATCGTCGTAACTTTGTACAGTAGCAAAGAAAGTAGAGAAGAAAGTGTCCGAAGCAGTGTCCGAAGAAGTAGTCCCGCCGCTGAACGTGCCGCAGCCTAGCGAGCTGACTACCGACAAGCTGCTCAAGCAGGTGCAGGGCGCGCCCGCCCCGGCGCCCTCGCCTGTCGCCAAGGGAAAGAAGAAGAAACCCGAACCGAACGTGCTGTCTCTTATTGGTGAGTTTTCATATAGGTACTTATCATCATCCTTTCAGACCGCATTAGAGATGTTGCTTATTGAGTGGCGGAACTCAACGCCGCACTTTGTCTTTGCCACTCGAAGGAAATTTACATAAATATAATAATTTCCCCGAGTAAGTAATTTTTAATGAAATGTTGATCATGGTGCGGAGCTGGAGTAATTATAATGTAATGGAAATAATTTAAAATAACATTCTATGTTTATGTTTCGTATGAAAGTAAACGTTTATTTATTGTGTTTATTGAGTTTCATAGATAAATATAAAAAATTACAATTTACGTAACCAATTATATTTTATATTCTACCCACCTAATACAAAATGATAAGGTATTTTAAACAAAAATATAAAGGAAGTGTATAATCCTCAGCCACGAGATAATATTGCCACTGGACAGACAGATTAATTATTTTAATTTTATTTGTCTTTATAAGCATGTATCGTTGGCTTCAGTATATTATACTGTTTTAATAATATTAAACAGCAAAAAACAAAGAAGGCACCCACTTTGACTCACTTCTTACCATTAGATTTGCACACGTGTCGGAATCCCATAATATAATATTTTCATAATATGACCCTGATGTCCCCATTAGGACGATCAACATAGCGAGAAAATACTTTAAAGAGTGTTATTTTTTTATATTATACGGTCTACTTAAAAAAATTAAAATAGTCTTTGCATTTTGATTTAAAGTTTAGAAAATGATATATATATCTTATAAACTTTAAAGTAAATATATAAGAATATATATAGAATAGGTCTAAGAATGTTCATCCATTTTCATTTTAAGCAAACTATTGTTTAACGCCCACCATTTATCTTTTTATCATCTGTTACAAATAATTTTACTAGGAATAGTTTTTTACAATTTTGGAGTTAGTTTGGAGTTAGTATTAGTAAGAGGTAACGTTTAATGTTCAGTCAAATATGTATGCATTTTTCTAAATATGGGTTATTAAAAATATCTATGTCACTGAATTTAGTTTGGGCATAAATACTGTTATTATTGAAAATAAACAAAATATTACTTTTAAATTTGGGATCTGTCATTTTTAAATGATTGTTCGTTGTGTTTTCTTATATTCGCGCCTATGTATTGTAAAATATTTTACGATATTGAAATGGAGTAGGGTGATAAAGTAAACTGAATTCGCTGTGATCGCATTACATAAAGTAGCTTTGGTGACAAATACAATTTTTAAAAACATTTGTCTAATGCAGGGTTGCACAGAC
Source organism: Podotricha telesiphe (assembly GCA_038994665.1). Lineage (NCBI taxonomy): Eukaryota > Metazoa > Arthropoda > Insecta > Lepidoptera > Nymphalidae > Podotricha > Podotricha telesiphe. The sequence goes on along the minus strand of JAOYRR010000313.1, from coordinate 622,807 downwards.
TTATTAAGACTAGGGGCCAATCGGGCAAATCATGAACCGATGGCGGGCCTGCCGCCAGATATATAGGTAATTAAAGACAATAAAGAATTGATAATAATTTATTAAAATTGAAAAAGAATTTATTAATTTGAAGCGTGGCACTGCATAGTGCTTATAATCTTTTTTATATTTGGCTCAAATTTATTCGTAAAAACGAATGTACGAGAGTATTATTTTTGTTGTGGCGGGCCACCAGTATTCGACCGCAGCGTGGGCTGCATGCGGCCCTATGTCTGTTATACGCATGGTCTAATGCATGTATGTGTACCCGGCTATTGATAGGAACAATGAAACAGTTTGTGATAAATAAGATCTAAATGTCCACGTTGTGTTGGTAATGAAAATAGGAAAAACTGAAGAAATCCTGTCCGAAAGCTGTGTAAGTGAAATAATTTCATCCTCGGGAGATGAAAATAGTAACTAGGTGCACAGCTGAACCATGTCGCGTATTTTAAAAGATGACTTAGAACTTACAGCCTGTTGAGCAAGCCAGCAAGAGACGAACTGGTAATTTTCTGACTGATAATTTATAAAAGAATAGGGTGGTAAAATCAAAGCAACTACTTAAGCGGTACGCAAAAAAAGGGAAGTCGCAGATTTTTTTTTTTTTTGTTTTATTCATCTAGTCCTGATCTTAATCCACTGGATTATGGAGGTTTCAGAGAGTAAGACTTGCTCTAAACGCCATGTAAATTTGGATCTCTAAAACTATCCTATCGATTGGCAGTCAAGAATTTTTTCTATAGATAGAGCACGTAAAGCTACTATTGATAACTGGCCTCAACATTTAAAGGGCTGTATTGTATTCAAAGGAGACCACTTCATTATTAAATTAACACACTGTAATAGTAATGTTACGTACAATAAAAAAAAATGATTTTCTTTTAGTAATATAGCTTCTATCTTTATATCTTGCGAGATACGATTAAAGTGTCATGTTAGACGTTGACCGGAGGGGAGACTGCATTATTGTCGTCGATTGTACAAGAAGGATACCGTCGCAATTATAAAACAATGACGGTTACAATCAAATATCTTTTTGCTATATTTGAATTAATATTTATCAGTGTAATATTTTTGTCATAACTGTTTATTTTAAACAACATTTTGGGTGTAACTGTTAATTTACTCCCTGGTAAAAGAATAATTGTTATTATCTCACGCTTTTCTTTGCATAGCAGGCTAGTCAGAGAGAACTGGCAAGATCCGTGCACGACTCTGTTCTCCATTTTCCGCCCGAAAACGAGATGTGTGTTGAGTGGAGGACTTTCGCGCCACACTTTATCTTTGGTACCTGAGCGAAGAAAATATTCTAAATATAATAATTTACCCGAGTGGGAATCGAATCTACAACTAATTGCGTTTACAGTCGACGTTGTCACATTGCGCCACAATGGCGTACTACGATCAGGATATAGGATGGCCTATTATTACTACGAGTACAAGTATAAATAGCAAGATGTATATGGCAGTACTGTCTGCTATATACATGTTGCTTATAACTGTTGTATGCTTAATCCTTATTATCAATATTATTAATGCGAAAGTGAATTTATTTACAATTCAATCTATCATTCTTAAATTTTGTACACTTATTTAAAGAGTATAGTCAAGGACATATATATTTTTTTAAAACAATATGACAACAAGGTTTTTTAATATACATAATTTACCTGACGTTTAAAACGAGCGAAACCGCGGATAAAAGCTAGTCACGTATAAAAGAAAGTCACGTATAGAACACTAGAAGTTCTCGATTTTTTTGCTATATGCATAATATGAAAGTATTTTTTTAATTTTTTTTCTTTTACACTATAATATAATATTAATCACGTCCAAAGGACAACACGTTGTAGGCTATATTCATATACATATTGTAGAGGTCCACCTACCAGTAAGTTCACTGGACTTTAATCCTATTACATACAATCAATAATGTTACACTCTATACAAAGATGATATTTATAGTAGCTTTCTAAATATGAGTAATAAAATGGTACTTTTGTCATTACAACTATTAAGTAAGATAAGATTACGAACTAATGTACATTGTGTATGTTGATATGATGAGTATGTTTAATATTTTTAATGTGTTATTCATACAAATTCACACTTACAAGAAAAACAAATTGTAACAAGCGTAGAAGAATTTCGACGTAGCCGGATGTAGAACGCATGGCTTAACAATCAGAGCGCTTGAATGGGTTCCAGGAGGCGAGGGTTAGAATCCCGCTGCGCAATTGGTGTGATTAATTTTATTAGATATATATTGACAGTAAATTGATTCGTAAATTTAGCTATGACATTCAGAGTCATTGGCAACTGTATGTGAATTCCAAACTTAATAAAAATGTAGTTAAAACAAATAATTACTTAACAATTTATTTATAGAATTTTCTTATGACTGGTCTAAATTTCGAAATTTGTTGATATGCATTGAATAATAAAGATAACTTACAAATTCGACAATAATTGAAGGCCACGTGAAAACCTCTTTATATGGAACAATCCTCTGAATCCTCTGAACCAACCTCTATATATGGAATAAATAGATACACAATCGCCTTTGCGAGTATATAGAGAGGATATTTTATAAAAACGTTTGTTGATCTTGATCTTTAAAATCTCAAGTGTCTGATTGAACAGTGCAACAGTAGTGGCAATTATAAATAAATAACTTTAAAATCAAAAGGTAATTTCGCTTAACAAATATTGTGTTTATAATTATAGTAAATTGTGATACTAAAGTCCTATGATAAATTTAATATTTATCAATATTTATATGTAATAAAGTAAAAACTTTTATAATGCACAAACTATTTATTATTGTTATGTCCAGCAGTGGAAGGGCTGATGATGATGATGATGGAGAATATAATATTTACTAATGATAACTGTTATTATAAGGCAACTGATATATTTTCGGCTTTTAAACTTATCTATAAATCGTTGTCTTAGTTTTAGCCGAGTTGAGTAACAAAACAATTGTGTAGTAATTCAGATTCTATATATAAAATATGGACATCGTGTTCGCAGTGCTTAAATAAAAACCTTAAAAATTCTATTATATAAGATAATATCTTCACATTAGATACTAATATCAATTTTACTATTTTTTACTATATTAAACAAAAAATTATGAAGAAGCATTCCATTTTCAATATATTAAGTGACAAAAATAATTAATATTTCAATATAATGAGAAGACCATCTAAATAGCTTTTGTCAGTAACAATATAAACGGACATTTGTATTGTTACTGACATTTCATTAGTCATAAAATAAATCGATTGCTCATTACAAAACGTATACTTTTGTTCGATCACCGCTGAATAGTAAATAATATATAGGTTTAGCTTTTATTGATTAACTATTAGCTGCACGAACGTTGGCGGAGGTTGAATGCATTTGTAACTAAACCCTGGTCAAATGTCAGCTTCGAACGTATATATAGATATCAAATATTATCCATTGTGGCGCAGTCGGACAGCGCCTGAATTTCGATTAGTTCGATTCCTACTCAGTGGAATTATCATAAGTCTCTGGTGAACGAGATAAAACGCGGGGTTTAGGTCCGCCACTCAACACGCGATATCACGAATTGTGTGGAAAGCAAAAAACGGATTGTCTTCACATTGGGTTCTCTCCGACTACCCTGCAGCCAAAATCTATCTGAAGCCATCTATGAAGAAAAACGCGTGAAGCTGAAAATATATATATAATGGAGGCTAATGATTTATATTTTATTTATAACGTAACATATACCTAAGTTTATTATTTTTTTAAAAGTTTAAATAAATTCTGGGCTCTAGACCCTTATGTAAATACTGATAGCAACACGCGAATATATACATAGGTATGAATGGTTGTAAAAATGCTATGAGCAGGATGATATCATTGTTTAATTAGTATAACTAAGCATGCCTTATGAAATATAAATAAATAATAGTTATAAAAGAAAAAAAGGCGAAATACGAATACAAGGATTAAAATGTATATGCATTTCTTCAAATCATTATACGAGTCGTATACTCACTATCAAGTAATATTTAACTTCACGCTTTCACGCAGCAGGATTATCCGAGAAAATTTAGTGTCAAGCATCTGTGTTCTCCATTTTCCACCCGAAATAGAGACATTGTGTGATGAGTGGCGATACTCAACTGTGTACTCGGTAGTCTTTTGTTTATTGTATAAACGAAATCATATATGTAAATCTAACTTCAATTTTACTTATTTCTGATTTAACTTGTAGGTTTAACGTTTTTACCTATATGTACAAATGTTTGACGATGCATGTGATACTTGAATGAGTTTATGAATACACCTTGAATGCATTCTATTTCTTAACAATCTATTATTTAAATAAATAAAATATAATAGTTAATTGCGTATATTATGATATTCCAAAATACATTATTACATAAATAAGCTGACGTCTCAAACAACTTCGAAAAGTTCTTTGTCCGTGGTTAAAATAGTGAGTGGTTTTTTGTATTCATGCATAAAAATTAAAATCTGTAATAAAGTAGGTTTGTTTATATGCGACTTTTTATATGGCAATTTGCAGCAAGTGAAAACGGCGGCGTGGCTGTCGGCGAGCTGGTGCGCGTGGTGCGCGAGGCGACGCTCTCCCGCAATGAGATACAAATCCTGACCGACGCGCTCCTCAACAAGCACCATGACCAACTACCGGAACATTCTGATTGGACTGAGGTTATTTTTTTTTATTGTTATGATATTTTTCATAGTTTTGGACTGTTATGCATCAATGAATCTGGATAGCGTTGAACTCTGTAATAAAATTATGCATTTTTGGGTTATCTTATAGAGTTAGAAAAAGCAAAAAAAATTAATCAAAGACGGCATTGTATTACTTTACCAGTAAGTACTCTTAAAAGTAAGTATGTATTTATTAATAGTTTCCCTGGCACCTTAACAATGCAGAAGATGATTAAAAATAAAGACAAATATTTCAGCCTACATGTAAGAAAAAACTGTTATGTTATTTGTAGCGACAATTTTAAATCAAATCTGTCACACGCGTATTTGCTTTTTAGTTTTTTACATTAGTATTCACAAAGCTATAGCCTGAGATAAGTGCGTTGACATTGCAATCATATGAGGTAATTCTTCAAATATACATATATTATATGCCATGTTTAATTTGTGCTAAGATTAATAAAATCTTGGACTAAAGCATACCGAGACAATGTGACCATTGCTACTTTTACATTATGAATTGTTGGATTTTTATATTCAATAAATATAACCTGAAAATTACACATATGCTTAAATTTGTAGTTACGAATAATGATTAATTCTTCTTTTTGGATTTTTATGAATGACTAGCCTTGCTGCGACTTCGTCCGCTTGGAATTCTAAAATAAGAGCAGTCTGCTAGTAAAAGTCCCGTCAAAATCGATCCAGCCGTTCCAGAGATAAGCCGGAACAAACGTCTGTTTGTTGCGGCTTACAGACAAAAATTGTAAAAAATGTTATTTTGGTAAATGTACTGTGTGAATTTAGCAAAAAGCGGTTATTTTATTTTATTTTTTTTATTACAAACAGATACTTCAATTTTCTTTATTTGTACAGATTCAAAGGATACCTAAACATGATAAATATATTGTTTGTTTTTTTCAGGGTCCAAATGACCCGATGCAAAAGCTTAAGAAACAACTAGCCGCTAAAGAAAAAGCCCTCACTGAAGCTTTAGAAGCATCTCAAGCTTCACAAGCATCTATAAAGGAGCTGAGGTGAGTGCAATAAACTTAAATATCACATTAAACTACAGTTAACACTATCTTATAAGATAATAATCACATATCTTGCAGGTTGAGTGTATTCTGGTGTTCTATTTTATGTTTGTACAAATATTTATGTTACTTTATAAATATAGGCTTGTAATTTCTTTAGATATATATAATTAAAACATCTATTATATATGTATATATATAACTATTTATATTCAATTATTTTATTTTTCTCCTCTGGTGAAGGAGACAAAGCGGTGTTGAGTTTCACCACTCACCACGCAACGTTTCAAAATCGGGCGATAGGTAGAGAATGGAGTGTCTTGGATACTAGGTTTCGTCTTGTCTTGGTTCTTTCTGACTACTTTGCTATGCGGGAAAAAGCGTAAAGCCTAAAAAGAATATTTTTGTTCAGTTTAAATTGAATAGCAGCTTAGATTGTTTGTTAGGTAGGAGTGCTGAGTGGCGGAATTCAACTGCGGAAATGTAAATAACTTAAAATATAATTATTTTTCCCAACTCAAAACAACCATCGCGTGTACAGTAAGACGTCGTCTTACTGCGCAAGGATGGCATCAACTTATTTAATAGTTTGTGAAAATCCGAATTATTTTTTGTACTTATATTTGAAATCGCTTAACAGATAATTTTCTATACAATATGAAGGATTTTGTAAAGTGAATATATTGTACCGACAGTAGAAAATGTGGAACCTGCCCTGGTACTCATGTAATGGAATGTCGCAGGTCCTCGCTGGGCGCGGAGCTGCAGGCGGCGCAGGCGCGGCTGCAGCGCGCAGGCGACGACAACCACGCGCTGGCCAAGGAGAAGCACGTGGTAAGCTTGTATTTACTGAGGTACACAGATAAATAAACTATAAGTATTTATAACTATTTGTTGATAATTAATATTAAACATATTTAATAGTAACTTACTTATTTTTTTACATATATACTCTAATATATTTAATTTCGCAGCTGCAAGCTAAAATCGCTGAAGAAAATGAAGCTCAGGCACAGCGCGTTCAAATGGAGATGCATATCCAGAGGCTTTCAGAGGTAAATATTTATTTATTTGCTTCACCGACTATTCATTTATTAAAATTAAAATTACATTTTTTGTGTAAATTTAAAACAAAAAAATATAAATAATAATGTTTTTTTTTATTTGCTCCCTTTAGACTTGATTTTAAAAAGAATGTATTTCTCTGTACGTTGCCTAACTCCTCTTGATCGTATCGCAGTCGGAGGTGGCGCTGATGGGCCAGCTGGGCGCGCTGCAGGCGGAGGCGGGGCAGGCGCGCTGCGACGCCGCGCTCGCGCAGCAACACGCCGCCGAGCTCGCGCAGCAGCTGCAGGTCGGCTGTGTTCTATTTATAGAATAATACACTGTGTGTTTCGTAATAAACACAAGATGATTTTACGTCTGAGCTCAATTTTTTTCTAATTTCAATTAATATATATTAAGATGAACGTTGTTAAAATGATAACAGGAGTTGAACCGAGCGTTTGCAGAGGTAGAGCAGCAACGCGCATGTGCCGTGCACGCGGAGCAGCTCGCGCAGCAGGAGCTGCGCCAGACGCAGGCGCGCCTTGCAGGTACAGTCAGACTAATTTGTACTATGGGTATCATATTGTACTTCACATTAATAATATGAATGTGTAAATTAATTGTTATGTAAATCGTTTATTAAATTTATGATTATTGTACGACTTATATATAAATTTCGACTGGATTGCGGCCTTGCCCACGTAAACTGTAGCTGTTTCGTATTAAAAAAAAACAAACGGACCCTATATAAAATTACATCACAATTCAGCGGTTTGGCCGAGACACAGTTACTTTTGCGTTTATAATATTAGTATGGATTATAATTTTAAGTATTTATATGAAAAATAACATAAATATTGGTTTATAAGTTAAAAGATAATGATTTGTAATCATTAAGCATATTATGCTAGCGCTTTCTTGGAAAACAAAGTTGTTCAGTCGACTCTTCAACCTATGAAGTAAATAACGCTGTCATTTCTTTCTAATAAGGTCTATCTTTACTATTTTATTTCATATATTATTCAGTTATTATTACTCAGAAAATCGTGGAATTTGTATATTCATCAAAAACTTATATATTTTTTTGTATTATTTACTTTTAAATAGGATTTATAATGTTATGTAGGTCTCACTGAACTTCAGAATGAGGTACAGCGTTTGACGAGCCGAGCGCAGGCCGCTGAAAGCAATGTTGAGAAAGTTAAAGCAGATATGGAGAAGGAGAAGCAAGAGGTATCTACTGAGGTAATATGTATATCTAGTTTTCAACTTAAAAACTAGTCATTTTATTTAATGCAACAAAAATAATTACTACGGTAATTGTTGTAGTTGTTGTAAATGAACACTTTTTTCACTATCATGTAACTTAGTCAACTCACACTATCAATAATATACAATAATTCCAGCTGTCTAAGGAAGTCGCGTCGCTACGAGAACTGCTGGCAGCGCGCGAGTCCGAGCTGGCGGAGCTGAAGCAGTTGAAGGCGACGCCGGCGCAGAACGGCTTGCCAGCCAACGACGACGGCCATAAGGTACTTGTACGAACGTACATTTTCACGGCAACGGACGAACATTCTTAAAACAATTTTCAACATTATTTGACTATTCACCATTTTGTCCAGGCATCGGAACTTGCGAAAGTTGAAAGCGTGGTAGAAGCACTTCGCAACGAACTGGCTTCAGCGCAAAAAAGCAGCGCTGAACAAAAAGAACAACTCGCTAGTCTACAGGAACAACTCGCGCAGTACAAGGATAAAAATAATGTAAGTTCATGTTATTAATTCTTCTTGTACCTTTCGTATGCTTATTTTATTTCAATAATAATAGCTCCTTTCAAAGTAAATAAAAGCAAGTTTCAAATAATTAAATCCTTTTTCTTATCATTAATGTGCATGTGGCATGTCTAAATGATATAATAAAATAGAGAAATAAAATTATATTTAAAAAGTGCGTGGATGAAGTTGATATGTCCTATTTATTAATTTTCGCAGTTCTATGACTAAAAGATAACAAAAGTATGCTCTGTAAGCTCTAAAAATCTGTCAAAATTCGAATTTGTCCAAATATGACCTTCAACCACGCACGTCGTCGTTCAATAAACTAATAACCGTGTATATAACGTGATATTTAATGAACTATGTGGTAACTTCCAACGACGCCAGGAGTTGCGAACTAAAAACTGGAAAGTAATGGAGGCGTTACAAACCGCCGAAAAGGCCCTCGCCTCGATGCCGGCCCGAGACGCGCTCGCCGTAAGTCTCTTGTACTGCTTCAATCCAATCTGTAAGCAAAGTGGCCTAACCCCAGTATATCATTTTTAATTACTAACATTAAACTAAATAACTCAGGCACTTCAATTTTTTTAGGGATTTGTAACTTAGGCCACTTTCAATTTAGGTCTCATATATTATTTATATATGCGCAATAATTCTTTTTTTATGACTGTGTGGACGATCCCTAATACAGATAATTATTGAATATTTAAGGGCAAAGTTTTGATGTAGGCATTTGCAGTATGAATAATTGTATAAATTATTGTTATGCACCAATTATACAACAGTTGTTTTTATTTTTTTATTTGTGTGTGCTTATAAATTTTGGTAATTTCAAACATTTTACTTATATCGATAAAATATACAAATTTTGTCCTATTTTGAAATCAGAGCTATTTTATATTTATTATTATGCACATTGGATTGAAACGTATTTAGTCCAATCTTCGGCCGGCTTCGCTTGTTCCTATACCTATTTTTATATCACTCTGTAGTAAAAATACCTACACTTTTGTACTGTTTGTTATTGATAATTGTGTTGCTCAGTTATTCGCCTTTATTATTGTGCATATAGTTAAAATTTAAATAAATATATATTTTTACAGGAAGCTCTAGCAAAGGCTCACGAGCAACATTTTGAACAAGTAGCAAATGTCCTCCGCAAAGTATGTCCGTCCGCAGCACCCGCTTCCCCTGCATCCAACGACTGGCTCCAAGCATTCGCTGATAACCTCAAAAAAGAATTAGATTCAAAAGAAACCGAAAAGAAAGAGATCCAAAATGAATTATCAACGAAACTAACCCAAAAAGACAAAGAAAGGCTGCAGTTAGAAAATGATTTACAACAAAAAATAAAACAAAAAGAATCAATAGCCAAGGAAATAGAAAACAAACTGCAACAGCAGATAAAAGAAAAGGAATTAGTTAAGGCGAAACTTGAGGGCGAGTTACAGAAAAAGATACAAGAAGAGGCGGTGGTTAAGAGGCAGTTAGAGAATGAGTTGCAGGCGAAGGAAAGGGTAAAAGTTGTGAAAGAGAGCGACGCGAACGACTCGCGGTTAAAGGATTTGGAACGGCAAAATGAACAATTACAGCAATATGTGGACAAATATAAGAGAATAATTGCTGATACGGTAAATTTCAACTTGTCGTTAATACTTAACAGTTTCTTTTATTTAAATGCTATTTATGAATAGGCCACATGAATGTATTGTGACCTCCCGCCGCAGGAGGGGGTGCTGAGCCGGCTGCAGCAGGACGTGTCCCGCGAGGAGCAGCGCTGGGCGCAGCAGCTCGCCGACAAGCAGTGCGAGCTGGACGCGCTGCAACGCAGCACTCTGCTGCAGGTCTGTCATTCATTGTTTTCATGTCTTTAAAATGTTAAGCTTATTTTAAGCCCATTGCCCTAAGACCTGTCAGCCAATTCTGCTTAGGAACTAACTTCACAATTTATTTCCATATTCTTATATTTTCGGTCTTTACTATTAAGTGAAATTTAAAAGGAAGTTAATTTTTTTAGTTTACATTTTTATTATTAACCATATATAATTATTTTTTGTTACTTTCAATTTTATCGAAATTTCATACTGAACGATAACAATTTTTTATTTGCGTAAATTATTTTATGTATTAATTGCAGATAATCAATAGAAATCTATTTAGAAATAATCTTGTGCTCACAAATACATAGACCCTTATGCTCAACTATTTTTATATTATAAAATATATATGTTATAATTGTAACAGCTACATAGGTTTTAACAATTTTTACGTAGGAACCTCTGGCGTTTGCATATTCCTGCATTGAGAGATCGTTGCCCGCCATCGTGGAGGAGGTCAGATGTGCTCGTACATGCGCTTCCACTGCCTTGCATTATTTGTTTGGGGAAAATAAAAACAATACGTCTATAAAATTCCATTTTTCCTTTGGGCATACGGTTTTGTTTACTTTACTTCCAAACCATTAATGTGTCGTAATTCGTAAACGTTACTTCTTTCCACGTGTGATCTGTCGGTTCTGGAGGACTCGTCTCATCTGTGTTTATACACAGAGTTATTTGTTGTAACGTCCAATAAATTAAAATGTCAATATTGAGTAATATCTAAAATTAAGTGAAGATTGATTTTGTTTTGTTTTTATTTAAAGACTCCTATGTTATACACGTTTATGGTGATGGTCACAACACACAAAATACACATATAATGTTATGTACTATGTGCATTTGTGCGTTTTATTGTAATATTGTTATTAAATGAAAATATTTTGTTTACAGATGCAGAATAAAATAGATTCATTACAAGCTGAGTTAGAGAAACTTCAGACGAAAAGTCACAGCAACAGCTTCGCAGACGCTGAAAGACTTACTGAGGTAATTTTAAGTGTTTCTATTAAAATAAAATAAAGTTTTAATAAAAAACTTACAAACAGCAGATTCACGCCTTTTCTCGCAGGGTAGTCAGAGAGAACCTGGGATCAAGACAACCCGATAACGTAGCTCGTAGCCGCGCTTTGTCTTGCACCAAAACGAAAAAAATTAAATATTTTAAATATTTATTTCTCCTAATGGGGATAGCTTTTTCAGTTAGACGCTGTCCCACTGTGCCAAAATGGGCTCGAAAATTCATTGATAAATATTCTCCCCCAAGTTTAAGTGAGTGATACACTGTGGTGAATAATGTAAAGTGTTAAATAACCATGTATTCTTCATTTATCCACATATGCATATGCCTGCATTATTTAGGTAGATATATTGTGCAATTTGTATTCCTTAAAGATTATGAGAAACTATTGCCCCACAGGAAAGATTAATGGCGGGCGTAAATGACAAACTCGACGTCGATGTACGTAACGGCCCGCTACATGCCAGGTAAATAACACTCAATAATTATTTATATAATATGTATAAAATTGGTATTAAAAACATGTATGTGTTGAACTGTATTTGTATGTACAAAATTGTATTTGCTTATAGAATGCGTCTTCCTCATTTTCTATATATTTTAAATGTAAACCGGGGATGTTATGTAAATCGGTTTTGATAATTAACCATTTTGATTATCCGCGATATTTCAGATAATTTCGGTTAATGATCATTCATCAAGTATTTTATAATAATAAAATACTTGATGAATGTAAGTAAATTTTAGGCACTAATATATCAATTTCTTTTTGTTTGATATTACTTTTATCCGATGAGGTTTTTTTTTATTAGATCCCGCCCATATCCGAAATTTTCGAATTACGACTTACGGTTACGGTAACGGATAGAATTTGCTTTTGGAAATTCAATAACATTATGATGTAGTCGCATTAGCCACTGCTACTACGTCATGGCTGTGTAATACTCGTATCAGTCTTTTAATTTACATTTTTGACAACCTTGAAAAAAAAGGTTTTATTCACTTCTTTATATGTTTACAGGTTGGACTAAACGGAAAATAAGAAATGTAATGTGAGGTACAAATGGGTGGTGTAAATCAACGCACTGGCGCGCACTGCCGCTTATGTTAAGATTATGCGATAGACGAATACGCAGACGATTACGAATGGTTAAGTAGTGAGTGAGAAAATTATCAATTTGTACATGTGATCGATTATCCTCGCATCGATTATATAAATTGTATATTAACAGTTGGTATTAGTCAAGAGGTTGTTAGAATCTCAAGTCTGTACTGAAGTTAGTGTTTCAATTTTATAGTACTTTGTATTACTTATTGTATCATTCTTAATCGTCTATAAATCAAACACACTGTATATAAAACGCTTCTTAAGTGTAGTGTCTTATTTAATATGTATAACATGATATGTGAAATTGTACTGAATTATTTTAATCTAAATTGGATTTTAAAGTGTAACTTTTAAATTTCCATTTTATTAAGCAAGCCGAGTATAAGCTATTTTTGTATAAATATTCTGAAAGCATGCAAAATGCTTTAACTTTTAAAATTTAGATATAATGTTTCTGAATGGACTTTTTTGATTAATGAAAAGAAAGTAAACGGAGAATGAAACACACACTAATCATATCTGTACTAAGAATTAATAATAAAATGGAAATTGTATAAAGTTATTAATAAATTTACCATAACTTTGGCTTTTTAACGTAAATAATTGTAAATGACATGCAATTTTAATTCCTAGTAAATGTAACATTGATGATTGAAGAAGGATTGGGCTGTATCGGTCCGTTAATACTAATATGTAAGTAAAGTAGCTTATTATTATATATCCTTTTTTTTAATTAGCTCCGACAAATTCAATATAAAATGTTATTATATTATAGAAAAATGCTGTGCACAGACAGACAAGCTAGTTGCAATACTTTAGTTTTATATATATATTTTGAAGGTTTAAATTTTTATCATTATCCTTCAAAGTCACCACCATGGGTCTCTTGTTTGTTTTTTTTTCTCCATTTATATTTACAAGAAATTTCTATTGTGATCAATATAATCGATTTAGATTAAGAAAAATAAATTTATTTAATCTAATTAATATTTAAAAGATTCCTGTTGCTTTCCTAAAATGATTTATAAACATACCTGTATGAGATACATTAATAATTTTGTTGGTTTTTATGATTCCGAATTTAACAAATTTGCGTGTAATATTCGATTTAAGGGAATGTTATTTATCAATTAGCTTATATTATTTATAATTATGTTTAATACTTAGTGCATAATCATTTCTGTCAGTGCCTTAGGATAAGATTGAATTTAATAAGCTGACTATTTAATTTACTAGATATAATGCATTATATTCACATGCATTTTGATGATGTATCAAACTTGTTAAATTTTATTCATTTGGCCAACCGATTTTTTTATGAATAAATATGAATAAATTTTTTATGAATAAATAATGTATGCAATTATATAAATTAAGAAATGTATTCATTTGTTTTAAAATATTAATGACGTAATATTCATGCTTTTAATATATGTGCAAACCTACATTAGATAAGACCGTGTCAAATCTCCTGAATTAGCAGTAGTAATATTAAATAAATGTATAATATCTAAGGCAATTTGTATAAGAATTCATATATAGGATAGATAAAGACATTATTAAATAAAATATTTCTATGTTTATGTTTTATTTCAACATTTCCATCTAATCATTTTCGCCTAATGTGGCTAAAATAAGTGTCCTAATCAGTTTTATTGGTACGTTCCAAGTGCTGTAAACGTAATTAAAGACTTGATTACTGAACAATTCAATCATTATGATTCTTTTATTATAATAAATATTAGATCATTGATCTATTTCATCGCATATATTGCTACTATGTTTATTACAACATAGATAAGGACATTAAATGTTATTAAGGACATAAAAATCTTATTTATTTTTATATTGATCTTTTTAATCTGTCTTATGTACCGATAATTATAATCCATTATCTTATTTTTTTTTTGGAGTTGACCAATTTAAAATACATTTAGCACATCAGAAAGTTTATTAGAAGACATAAACCATCAAAGTTAATCTTCAAAATCAATATTGAGTATCGATCACGCCATTCATAGAATCATAACTTTCAAACTAGTTCAGAAAAAAATCTATGCTTGCCATTCCATCTTGTAGTTTAGAATATCCGAATTAATCGTATGAAAAGTTGTTCATCAAAGGCGATTTGATTTATCGATACTTAATTAGCATATTTTTAGTTTTTGCATAATCTGTAATCTCTGTATGCAGACCGCTGACGGCAAATATTAACGACAACACAAACACAACAAATAATATAGTAAAGAAATTTATAATATACATCATTGTAATAATATAGTGCAATGGCAAGTGAAGTTGCTTTGAAAAACGTGGATAATGCATGTGAAACTGCAGAGGAATTTACCAAAGTGTTCTACAAACAAGTTGATAACAGTAGACACCTAACCTCAAAACTGTACCTTGATACTGGACTTTTAGTGTGGAATGGAAATGGAATAAATGGAAGTGACAAGATTCAAAAGTTTCTCATGGACCTTCCTGCCAGCAATCATGTTTTAAAAACTTTAGATGCTCAGCCAATATCTGAAAATTTAGTAGCTAACAAATTGACTTACATGATTCAAGCCTGTGGAGACGTTACATATCAAAACGACGATGTTAAAAAACCATTCCAACAAACTTTTTTGATTGTTGCTGTTGAGGGCAAATGGAAAATAGCATCAGACTGTTTCAGATTGCAAGTGCCGTACAATCCTTAATATATATTTTTATGTCGAAATAGTATTTAAATAGGATATAAGCTAAGATATTTTCTTCAATAAATAAAACTAAGATTATTTATATTTTTTATATTATATCCAATAAAATACCTAAATGGGTCAAAAAAGATTATTTATTTATCTTAAAGTCAAAACTTATTAATAAAATTTAACCTCACTATACAAGTAACAATATCATTTCACTTAAAATTTAGAATAACTTCCTAAATAATAACTACAATTAGAACAATAATGGTCAGCTGTTTTAAATGTTGTTGTCATGTATGGAAGCACAGATAGACAACAAATCATGCACCACCTGAAGGAAATAAAAAATTATATTCTTAATATATATATTGTGCTACAGCTTATATCACACTATTAATAAATCCTACAGTTATTATTATATTTATGTTGATTGTGACTATGTAGTATTACAATATATTATTAAACATTTATATCTTTTTCTTTTGCATCCTTAAAAAAACATTAAATTATAGAAAATTAGAGCTTGAAATTTATTATATACTTAATAGTAAATAAAAAGATATATTTGTGATGCATGAACATATTAGTATATTTTAATATTTGATAATACTTACAATGTTAATCCACAAATGAAGCCAGCCAACAAGTGAGTTTTTTGAGAATTAACAAATTGCACTGTTGTTAAAGACCTTTTATGGCAGCTTGGACAGTCAATATATATTGGTACATCTTTCAATGACTGATGAATTATAACTGTTTGATGTATTACAGGTTGGTTAACCACAGGAGAGTCTACTATTACATCAGTTGGTGAATATGGAGGTGGAGGTTCTTGTGGCAGTTCTATTGTCTGTACTTGTACACCTCTCCATCCTACTTCAGAACTTATATTATTTCCACCTCTGCTAGTCATTCTTTTTAATATTCTATAGTTAGTAATAAATTGTCACATTTGTAATATCATATTGATTACTTATATCTGAGAACATTACTTTATCAGACATTTGTTATCTTATCATGACAAGTAGATATGACATATTTATCAAGTCAGTACCAGAGCTAAGAGTGATTATGACTAATGTTATTTAAAGTAAATATAGTAAGTTGAAAAGAATAATAGCACAATATTTTTTCTTTTTTTATTTACTTATTACAGACAATATTTTTAAGGGACTACAATGCATGTTAGTTACCTATATTTTAAGAAAAAGTGATTAGTGACATTTACCTTTAAATACGTGATAATAACTTTTAATGCATATAATATTATAAAAATTATATGAAATCTTAGCCACCTTTCCAATTTTGTAAAAATGTATGCCTAAGCAAAGTTAAGGAAGCATTTATAAAAATATGATCATATAAAATAGCCACCATAAATAATTAAAAACTAATTCTAATATTTAATTGATATAGAATTATAAGTAATACAAATATTTGAATTAAAGTTCAAAATTTTCTTTGTATTTATTGTTCTTTAAATTCTTTCATTAAAATTAAATTTTAATGTAGTATTTAAAAGTCAATACTTACAAAGCCATCCATTTTTATATATTTTTATGACACAACTGTGTTATTTAGTGTCAAACATCACTGTTATTTGCGAACAATTTTTTATATAAAAATAAGCCAGAACACTATTATAATAACAGATTCTAATAATCAGAATAATATCACAGTTTTTATATAAATATATTATGATTACATGAACTGAATATGTATCTCTTAACCTACAAAGCCTTTTAATTTGTTTCAGACGGAATGCTTGCCAATTATTGATAAATTTATTTTTTGTCTTACTAACTTCTAAACATGCATTTAAGAAACATTTTTATCATAAAAAATAACTTAATATAAAAAAAGAATTAAATACACATATTTTTAAGGATGTCAATTGTTTACTTGTCTATACATAATCAGAGTACAAAAATAGCATCTTATTTTACTAATACCTAAAACCTTAAAAACATATAAATAACTTAAAAATAGTGTTTTCTTAAGAAAGACAGGGCCACCACTTCCCATATGCACTTAATATGAAAATGTACAAACTTTAATTAGGCACAAATGAAATTGAACTATAAAAGTCTCAGTATTATCAAAATACAAATTTCATTAGATTATTACAAAACATCTTCAACTAGGTTATTCAATTGCCATCCTCAAAATCCTAGATATTTGATTGTATTATCTTGTTATGACAATATTAATTATGATTTATTCAAGAAGAATTTCACAATTTTACATAATAAATTATTGTAACTTGTTATATAATATATATTTTTAGAAGACATGTTTACAGAGACATTTTAATTAACATTTGTTGCTTTTGCCTATAAATGTACTGCAATTAGGACAGTAATGCTCAGCATCCTTAAATGTATCAAAGCAGTAAGGTACAAGTCCTAGACAGCATAGTGAACACACCCTGAAAAATATAAAATATATATTAATCAGCTTTCTTAAAATAAAAGAAAAATACAAGTTTATCGACAGTAATACAAACATTGTTATCACACAAATAGATCCAGCTACAAAATGAGTATGCCAAGCAGTAGTGTACGTAACTCTTGTGGTGACAACTTTTCCGCAGTTATAACATGTAACAGTTGTAGGTTCAGTGCCAACAGCAGGTGGTATTATTACTCCTACAGGTACTGACATGCCAGGTGGAGGAGGTGGGATTTCGCCTGTTTGAGGCTGAGAAGTGGTAACAACTGTAGGATGTGGATAAACTCCGGTAGCAGTAAATTGTTTTGGCTGTGGGAAATTGGCTTCATTACCAGGATACGGTTCACCAGCAGGCGGTACGAAACCGTATTGAGGGTTGCCTACGACAGCGGAGTATGGTGGAGGAAGATCATTCGGATTCCCAATAGGAATAGTGGAAGTATTTGGAGGATAACTTGTAGCCATATTTCAATAATAATAATAACTTTAATTATTGCACTATAAACTTTATATGAGTTGAGTACTATAAATATTTCAGGTATATAATATTATTAATTACAACAAGTGATCAACGACAAATAAATTTATAGATTATAAATATGACGTAGCTCTTAGAGGTTTAAGACTTTTTTGTTACAGATAAGCAAAATTAAAATATGTTTATTTCCATGACAAAAATATGTTGTTTACTCATTATATATTTTATAGTACGTACTTAATTCTGATTTAATGATAGATAAACATTAATAAAAACTGCAGCTTTCATAAAACTACAAGAATATTTTATTTGGCAAAGACATCAAAAAATATTAATTACTGAGATTATAGATAATTTCACTCTAATTTTAAAAATTGTTACAAGCGACCCTTGTAGGTTTGTTACTCAATTTTCTCTTTAACAACGAAAGATACTTAGGAAATATAAGACGGTCTTTTTTAACGTTATAATATTAATAATTTATGTATTATTTACTATAATGCTTAAATACATCAAAAAACGCTTTACCAGCAAATAAATTGTTTATTATGGCAAGTTTGCATTTTACAGAATGTAAATTAAACAGTTAATCAGAATTGATGAGTCAACTTGAGAGATGCCTCGAGTGTGATTCAGCAGCGCTAGTGGGAACTCGGAAGTAGAGATGGACTCGAGTCACCTGACCGAATTTGTCAATTCTCTATGCACTTGAGTTACCGAGCAACTCGGCGCAACGAGTTGCATAATAGACTGGTTATTGAAATTACACAAAATGGTTTGTTATCATCAGTCATCCATTTACGGGAATTTAGTTATTTTGACTTCTTAGGATGACATTTATCACTTTATTCAATACTTAAGTAAATAATAAGTTAATACTTTTATAATGTGTATAATCCATCCATAACAATCACACTATTTTAATATAGGTATTTACTTAAAATTTGATTCTATTATTTGTTTAAAATTACTAAAATAAATATCACTCGAATTGTAAACTTGCAACTTAAGTGTGTTGTTTACTCGAGTAACACGATTATAATTCGAGTGAGTACTTGCTTAGTAACTTGCTCGACGGACTCAGTCACAAAATCCTGTTCGAGGCGTATCACTACTGTAATTGAACTGGAAACATTTCAATGTTCACCACTGACATTCCCATTTTTATATGTCATTTGTCAACATTTCAATTATCAATGTCAATATCAAGGTGTAGACCGTAAACGTAAAAATACTAATGCATTCATAATAATAAACTGTAAATGACATATTCGAAAGCTAACAGCTGAAATAAATTCTTAGTAGCTCATAATTTGCGAGCTACCCATATATATTATTTTTATGTACTTCAAAGTTGATGCTTATACTTTTTCTTCTCTAAACATAAAAGTGTATTTATGTTAAATATTACTATTAACACGACTAATAGATTTTATAAATTACACTTTAGAATTCTCACAATGAGCAATAAAAGGGACGAATTGAAGCTTTACTGGAACAAAATTAATTACGCTTTTCCGATTTTAAATGATACTTTGTTTACCGAGTGTACCGAGAACGAATACGAGGAAATTCTACAAATAATCACAGGACTCGGAATTCAAATTAAGATACGAGATCTCATTTTAGTTCATATTGAAAAATATTTACGACAACACGTTGCTCCATCGTTTTGGGTGAAATTTACAAAAGTAGAGGAAGAGGTAAAAGGATTTCAATTATTTAAATCTGCAGTAAATGATCTATATGAATTTGTATCAAATTTTTCTGTTATATTGTCTAATCTTACTAATTTGAACAATGTTTGCTGTGATAACAAGCCAATATTTGGGGAACGAGATGTTGTGTTAGGTTTTAAACAATTGCTACGAGCTACACTTTTATCACAACTACCTCTCGATTTTCATGTTATAATAAATCATTTCTATAAAGTCTCATTTAATGTTTTTGATAATGAGTATGACAATTCGGATATGGGTGAAGATGTTATGTGTTCTGGTTGCTGGAATGATTATTCTGACTGCAATTGTGCATATATAGTAAAAGTGTTTCATGATACAAATCGTAAGCTTATGGAACTTCAACTACTAGAAAGACTAACTGGTCAAGTTTTAACAAATTTCATTCAAATAAGAATTGAAAGCCATATACAGAAACTATGCACAGGCACCTTTGATGTTTCCCATATAAACTTTCTTGAAAATTGGTTAGATACAACTGTCATGTCATGGTTAACTAGAATATATTGTGCAGGATCATCAAAACCTCCACCAGATGATAAAAATATATTGAATGCTATTGCAAAATTTAAACAAAAGTTGAGTTATTATTTATATTACAGTTACACCAAATTGAGAATTGATCAATTATTTAATATTATTATTGAATATCCTGACTCTCAACCTGCTGTTGATGACATTAAGTTGTGTTTAGATAAAACAGATCTACGTTCAACCTTGTGTAAAAAGTTACAAAATGCATTAGAAACAAGATTGTTACATCCTGGTGTAAACACTCCTGACATACTTACAGCATATGTTTCAACTATAAGGGCTCTGAGGCATTTGGATCCATCTGGGGTAATTTTAGAAACAGTTACAAAACCAGTTCGTACCTATTTAAGAATAAGGGAAGATACAGTACGCAGTGTTGTTAGTAGTTTAACAGAAGAAGGTGCTGGAAGTGAGTTAGCTGAGGAATTGGCAAAATTTGCTGCAGAAGCTGATGATGAAAATGAAAAGGAGGAAGCATGGGATGAATGGATGCCTGATCCTGTAGATGCAGATCCTAAAGTGAATTCTAATGATAGGAAAGCAAATGACATTATATCTATGCTTGTTAATGTTTACGGTAGTAAAGAGTTGTTTGTTAATGAATACAGAACTCTTTTGGCTGATAGATTGTTAGCTCAAAATGTTATAAATACAGAAAAAGAGATTAGATATTTAGAGCTCCTTAAGCTCAGATTTGGAGAATCACAATTACACTTTTGTGAGGTCATGTTGAAAGATGTTTCTGATTCAAAAAGGATTAATGCTCTGATACAACAAGATAAAAATTTTGAAGCATTAAGTGATAAATTTTCATCAAATGCTATGATTTTATCTGCTCAATTTTGGCCTCCATTTAAAGATGAAAGTTTGGAACTCCCAGAAGAAATTAAACAACATTTTGATGCATATACAAAATCATATGAGGCATTGAAGGGAAACAGAACTCTCAGCTGGAAACCACATTTAGGTAATGTCAATATTGAAATAGAAATAGGTGACAAAAAGTTAGATTTGGTTGTGTCACCTTTTAATGCTACTTTAATTATGCATTTTCAAAACAAGCCTGATTGGTCTCTTGAAGACTTGCATCAAACCATGAAAGTACCTATTACCATTTTGAGAAGAAAAATATCATACTGGCAATCAATGGGCATTTTATCTGAAAAAAGTACAGATTATTACATATTAGTAGAAGGACCTGATGCAAGCAAATCACATGGAGCATCTAATCAAGTACAGGAAATGATATGTGAAGATGAAGAAACTGAAAGTGTGATGGCATCAGCCCATGATCAAAGGGAAGGGGAGTTGCAAGTGTTCTGGTCATACATAGTGGGCATGTTGACAAATTTGGATTGTTTGCCATTAGAGCGAATACACCAGATGTTAAAAATGTTTGCATCTCAAGCACCTGGCACAGAGTGTAGCCTTCAAGAACTGAGACAATTTTTAGATACTAAAGTCCGTAGTCATCAACTAATTTTACAGGCTGGCATGTACAAACTACCTAAATCTTGAAGCAGCTTGTATATAAAATGGTTATTGTTTTAGCATATATAATTAGTTTTATTACTGTAGCAATATAAAATAAATTATACTAAACTAAAGAAAAATATTTTTGTTTTATCATCACTGCTTTGTTTTTTGTAATTACTTTCTTCACTATTTTGGTATTTAGAAATATAAGGACAGTTCTTCTTACGTCGCATTTAACCTTACAAATAAGATGTTCAGTCAGTCATGTTACTCTGATATCACAATAGTGTTATATAAGCAATGACTGTTTCTTCTCTAAAATTGTATAACAAGATGAAGGTAATGTGATCAGGATTTCATCATACAAAATGACAGAAACAAGTGATTAAAGTTTAACAAACTTTATTTTTTAATTATATATATAAAATTTCGTTTTAATAATATGTCTGTGGGGTTAATATCTGGGACAGTTATTGTTTACAATATGTGACAATTACAAAGCCTTAGTATTGTGAACATAAAATAATAGCCTACAATACCGCCAATGTGTAAAGTATAAATTATGTTTAATACTAAGTGATTTAATACATATAAGTTGTCAGTCTTAATGTCTATTAAATACTGTTAGATCGGAAATACTATATAATCCAATATGATCATTAAATTAAAATATAGTGTAAATAATACAAAGCAAATAAGTTTCTGGAATGCATTAAATAAGAACAAGACCAACATAAAAATGAAATGCAAGCAGATCAAGACAAAAACATTCATCTCTAATTATGAAGCATATTTTTTTTGGAATGTTGTAAC